>WTSP01022559.1:0-71845 GCA_025331215.1 Actenoides lindsayi
GGCCTCTCCTGAAGTCCAGGGGCCGGGGAGAGCCCGGCTGGCCTAGCGTGGCCTGCCGCCGGGTCCCTTTGGAGTCGGCATCTGGCGAAGTGGCCTCTCTGCGTCCGGACCCGAGCGCTCTCTGAGCTTTCTCGTCCTACTCTGCCAGCCCAGCTTTGGGTCTGGTACCGGAGGGGCAGCCCTGCAGCCTCACACGGTGGGGAAGGAGGATGTCTCTGGGCCTTCGTGCAGCCTTCTCCCTCCTTCCCGTCTTTGGTTTCCCTAGACGAAGGTTGTGAAGCAGAGCAATCATTTGCTATGCTGTGGAAGAGCCTTTCTTGCTTTGGTTGGTGATAGAGGTTGTGGCTTTCTCCTGCAAAGAAAGGAACCTCTGCTTGGAACCATAACAATGCAGTGTCAAAATTGAAGCATATTTGATGTTATTAGGGCTCAAGAGACCTTTTAGCTCTGAAAATGGGGTAGGCTTTCTGCTGGTGGTTTTCCATGAAGCTATTCTGGGTCTGTTTCAAATTTGTCATCGTTCCCAGCTGATGATGCTGGGAAATACCAAGAAATGAAACCAGCTTGTTAACTAACCTCTGCTTGTGCCTATCCGTGTGCTTAAGCTGGCTTTTTTAAGAAGCTGCTCATGGATAATAGGCTATTCGTTTCTTTTTATGAAGAATAATTGGCATCTATTTTGCAGATTAAATGCAAAATGGTGCAAAGACTTGGAAACTGAAGCGTGGGATAAAGAACTGGCATTCGGGTGGTGATTTTTTGAGCTCAAGGCTCTTAAAAGAGTTAAAATGCCATAAAAAATGGGACTTCTTTAAGTGCTTTCCACTAATGTAGTAACAGTATCTTCCTTGATTAACAAGGATTTGGAGTAATTCCTAAGAAAAGACTTGTTCATCATAAATATCCACACCTCATTCTGCAGCTGAGATAGGTAAAGGAGCAGGAGGTGATCTTTTTTTTTTTTTTTAAATGGCTCTCTTGTCCTTAATTTAGTGTTTGCTGAGATACTCTTTTGGTTAATACTTAAAAAGCAAATAATTTGCACGAATTTAAACCCCATATTGTCTCTTTTAAGGCAGTCATTTCTGTGGGATTGTTTCAGGAGCGTATTTCATGCAGCATGTAGACAAAGCGGCTTCTTGTTTCACTCACTTGCCTGTCCACCTCTATGCTCTTGCTTTCTTGCCTCCCCCCCTAATGATTTAAGTCAGATAAACCCATAGCAACGTTGCCAATGACCTAATCTGTTAGGACGGGACTCAGGGTTTTGGTTTGCTCGTGAAATGCAGTGGTACTGTGCTTTAATTTGGGGCTTTTATGGATCATTGGAGGTGCCTCCTGAAGCAAGTGGCCAGGCTTTGACAGCAGTCAGGGGAACTTAGGCAAGTTACAGCCTCTTTCTCATAATGCCCAAGATGGAGGTGGGGTTTTTTGTTGTTGTTGTTGATGGTGTTTTGTTTTGCTTTATAAATTTCAGTATTGCTATGCTGCCCTGAAAGGCTTCAAGCTTGGTTGCCTAGGGCTCCAGTGCTTCCTAAATGCTGTAGGAATACATTTTAAAATCACTTAGGCTAAGGGATGGGGTGGAAGGGGGGAAACAACTCCCTGAATGATTTTGAGCTTTGTAAATTATGTGTCTCTGTCCTTTTACCTTGAAGCAGTTTTTTGTTTGTAGAGGATCTAAATATAAAATCCTTTGATGGAAGTTTTAAAGAAATACGAGGCAGTTTTGGATGCTTTTTTTTCCTCAAGTTCTATTCTTTATGAAACCCTTTGCAGTTTTCCTGCAGTTGGCTCCTCAGTGGCAGTGTGGTAGGCCTTGCTTAAGTTTCTCAACTCATTTGCTTCTGAAAAGCCGGAGAGCAGGTCAAGTTTCCAAGCTGCTGTGTCAGGGTCCAGAAGAACAAGTTGTGATAATGTCCTTCAAGCTCTTTCTTCCTGTTCTTTGCCAAGGAAGTTTTGGGTCATAGGCTGTGTGGACTGTGGTGCTGGTAGCCTGTGAGGAAGAGAAACCCTTTCAAGATCTTAATTTGGAGAGACTGGGAAACACCCTTCCTTGCTGGGGTGCCTGCCCTCTGTGCAGTATTCTCCACTGGATTTCAGCCTCTCATCTCCAGGAGACAATTAGTAGCCTGTGTGGGCAGCAGTGGCATTTATTCTTATACGAAGCTTTACATGCTATTTTTAGGTGATCTCGAGATCCATTTTTGTATGAGAAAAGCAGAGACTTATCTTTGAATTCGTAAGGAAAATTGTTGACAGGCCCACACCTGAAAGCTCATCGGTCTGATCTTACAGGGACATAAAATATTTTTGACAGCAACAGCCTCCTGAATATCATATCTGGCAGTTTTGAGTCCAGCTAAGGCTCTGATATCTGGAGCCTTGTGTGTTCTTGCTGCACTCGCCTACCAGGAGCCGTAGCCTTCTTGCTGCTTGGCCTCTTTGCTGTACTATTATTAAGAAAGAGGTTGATGGATAAAGCAGATTCCAGTCGATAGAGCCATTATCTGTTCATATATCCATTTTAGCCATCTTGCCAATATCAGCCTTGGATGTGAGCCTTTATCAGATTGCATAACCTTGGGTCAAGGTTTGCCCCAGTACTGAGTGCAGAGCAGGTGAAAGAGGCTTTTCAGATACTCACAAGCTAGAAGCAGACCAACTTTCCAGAAGTGATACACATTTTCTAGGAAGGAAGAATCTTGCTTGTGAGCTGGCCGCTCTGTCAGCCCTCTCCGGGGCTCAGGCACTGTAAATAAGACCTGATGGGGTTTATGCTGCAGTTCCTTGAAGGCAGAGAAACGTTTTGGCTCATCTGATCGAGCTGAGATCCCCTTAGCAAGAGGCCTCTCTCTGCATCTGCTGCAAGCCAGCTGTGAAAAGTATCTCGGTACCACGGAACTAGCAGGTATTTAGGGGCAGCTATGTGAATCCCTGCAGACAGCAGTATAATAATGGACTAACCAGTGTTTTTTTGGCAAACT
Organism: Actenoides lindsayi; assembly: GCA_025331215.1. Classification (NCBI taxonomy): domain Eukaryota; kingdom Metazoa; phylum Chordata; class Aves; order Coraciiformes; family Alcedinidae; genus Actenoides; species Actenoides lindsayi. The sequence continues at coordinate 2,988 of WTSP01022559.1, forward strand.
GGCATGATTCTGGTGCAGTCCCAAGAGCAGATCATCAGCACTGGGCTCACTTTCACAGGATTGCCAAGGCTGAGCTGAAACAATCTGTGTGGAAAAAAGGAGTCCTTTTTTTCCAGCTATATTTCATGATCCTGCTATCCCTAGGAACAGATGCTTCCCGTAGCAGGATAGTCCCTATCCACTCTGGAAAAAACCATCTCTCTGTGGAAGGAAAACATTCTCTGCCTCAGACATCCAGCTTCTACCATTGCAGGTTGTCAGCAGTCTGTAGTAGTTTCTGAACTGTGAGCAAATATTTCATTTTCTGACCCGTTTTGTTTCCTCCTTACAACACCACCACCACCGAAAAGAAAAAACAAAACTGCACATGAATATAATCTACTTTAGTAGCTCTAATTGTGCAGGTCTTAGCAGGCTTAGACCTCTTCAGTGGAGGACAGCTTGTGAGAGTTGGAAAGCCTGGATGTGCTTTTTATATAACAGGGACCAGAGCGCTGTCATACATGAGAACTGCTCAAAGGTGGTAGTGTTGGACTTGAGTAATCTTACTTTGTGTGACTGAAAATGGATGGGAAGAAAGCAGTTGTGATGTTCCTTGCCTCTCTGCTTTCCCCCTCATATTCCTACAGATTTTGCATTCTCTCAAAGTGAATTAAAGAACAAACTCGGGCGGTTCCAAGGGAAAACTAATCACTGAGGAGTTAATGTCATTAATGGATTAGTTGATTTAGTTTTCTCTGATGGTAAGATCAAAACGAACGTTAGTAGCTATTATTATTTCTTGGTAGTGCTGGGTTTACAGTTGCACTTGATCTTCAAGGTCTTCTCCAACCTAAACAATTCTATGGTTCAGTGATTATTACTGTGTGGTAGATTCTGTCGTGGTTTTGAAGAGCTGCTGGTGTTGAATGTCTGTGCTGGGAGTTGCTCTCTTAGAAATGCTGTTGGCTTTTGAGATTCCTGAGACTCGTTCCTTTTCTCGGTAGACTAGCTCGTCTTTCAGTGATGGTGAGCTGAGCAGTAGTTTGGGTGTTGTGGGAATGGTTAGACCTGTCTGGGACAGCGTGGCCCTGGGTTCATGCCTGGCTTTTGGGTTGGCAGGAGAAAGCACCACAGGATCCATCCAGGCTTCTGGAGGATGGAGAAACAGTAGTTACGGGGAAACTTGATCCCTGCTTTGAAGAACGTAGGAACTGGAGAGAAGCTGGAAGTACGTGCTCTTAACAGGGACTTCTCCCAGTTTAACATCACCAGTAGAGGTTTGTTTTGGGTTTGTTTTTTTTTAGTGAGTAAAATTTTGGGTGCTCTGACATGTTCCTGACCAGAGCTACGTGCAAAAAAACCCATCTGGTGACTGGCTGCATTGTCTGCTGCCCTTCAGCTTCGGGGCAGCAGACCACAGCTGCTGCCTTGCAGTGCCTTCCAGAGTCACCGTGTCGGCCAGAACTTGTCTCTCTGTGGTGTTGATATGAAAACCTAAGAGGGGAGGGGCATTTTCCTTGGTTATAGGCTTTTGAGTGACAAGTTGTTTGAGGAAGGAGACAGCTTGGCCAGAGCAAGGCATGTGTGTTAGCTTCTGGAAAGGGAATTGTACTAAAGAGCTTGGATGACAGGGAGCTCCCCCAAATACTCAACAATCATTCTCCTGGCAGCCTGTCAGAGGTGACTTCCTAAGTTATTGCTGTTCAGTGAAAAATTAAATACTTAATTGCACAAATATTAGTTTCCTGGGTTTAAAAGGTTTGAAGGAAAGGCTTAGATTTTATTAGAAGTATGCAGAGAGCATCTGTTCCTTGAGATCCATAATCTTGTGTCTTTTTTTTTCCTTTGAAACATTCAGAACACTTGAATATATGCTTCAGAACTGGTCATGGAAAGTATTGAGAAAGGAAATTCTGACTGATTTATTTTTTTTAAAGCACTTCCAGCCTTACCTTAATGCATAATTGCAACAAAAGATTGAATTAAGAAAATTTGCAGCTGGTGTGTCGTGGCTGTAAAGGATCACAAGCATGAATCCTTCAGTGCTGGAGAGGAGGCTTGGGCACCTGAGCTGCTATTTCTTGCTTTTTGAAAGATCACAGAAAACACCCTCCTGTACTGAGTGTTCAACAAGACAGTGACATCTTTGAAGGGTAAAATATGAAATAGAGAAACAGTTTTTATTAGAAAACTCTTACCCCTTCTCTGAGAGCCCAGGGGAGGGTTAGCTCATGGTATTGCTGCTACTGTCACGTGCTCAGGGGCCTTCAGGTCCTCGGCGACTCTGGGAAGATGTGGGGACGTGTCAGTGACCACAGCTTAGACCAGTGGAGGAGACAGGGTCAGGAAAATAAGAGGTTTGCTTTGTAGGGCAACAGAAATGATCACGATGCAGGAACACAAGTGGGAAAGGAACAGACTCGCGGGAGGGGGAAGGGATTTTGAAGCAATTGTAACTACGAGAGATCTTGGGCCAGTACCAGACGTTTTAGAGGTGCTTGTGATGTGGCTGTGACTATGGGCAGGGCCACCAAGAACCAAGAGGATGAGCTGCTGCTGTTAGAGAGGCTGTGCCTGGAGAGCAGCAGTGGATGGGACAGGAATAGCAAATACTACAGCAAAGTCGAGGGGGAGAAAGGAAGGGAAACTAAACTGATCAAGGAGTGGATTTAGGTAAATACTGACATATAACTTAATATAACTTCATGAAGATTTGGGTATTGTAATTATTTGTTTACCATTAAGCTCATGGATATTGGAGCATTTTAAAAGGATTTATAACCCAGGAAGAAATTTAAAATAAATATTTAGATTTGCATGCAGTGTCTTTGTTCAACCCTTTGTATCCTTTAAAGAAAAATCTAAGCACTGTAGTTATTTAAAGTCTGTAGCAGGAAAGCATTGCTATGGTAGTTAGCAGTCCTTGGGAGAAATGTCCTGGGAAATGCTGGCCTCCAGTCCTTTGGGAGACTTTCAAGAGCAAACCACAGTGGTGTGCTCTGCTGCACAGTTGAATGTGGGCTTGGTGTGATGCAGTTTTAACTCTGTGCTTAAATCCTCTCCGAAGTCTCTGATTGCCCTCCCGGCAGCACCGTGCTGCCGAGGCTTCCGCAGCCAGCCTGGAGGTGTGGACAGCATTCGGAAAACCACTGCTGGAAAACCAGCTTTGGACAACGGTCTGGTTTGGGAGCTCCATGCCCAGACTCGAACTGGTGTGTGCCACCCTGTTTCGGAGGCCTGCCTGGGGTGTAACCGCTTCTGGAGAGCCCCAACGTGTCGTCCCCTGAGCTTCACCGTGATTCACAACTTGGATGGGTTTCGGTGAACTTCTGAGAAGTGACTGCGTGGAATCTTGGTGTTTGTACCAGTCTGGTTTACTGCACCTGGGTGTAGGGAAGTTTTGACGTCGGTTCTTTTGTTTTCCCAGTAGTTGGTATTTACTCTGTCATCTTCTAACGCCGGGAAGGCGTGATGGTTCATAACCCCAGCACCCAGTCGTTAGGTAGGTCGCTTTATTTTCCTCGACGCAATTTCCAGCTGGGCTTCTGCAACCTCCCCTTCTTGCTAGGTAATAGCTAACTCCTCGAGTTTCATATGCAGCATTTCAGATCATTTTATCCAGAGCTCTTCAGTGAATGAAGGAAACTTCGGAGAAATCAGTGTTGGATTGCACTTACCCTGCTTGAATGAGACACAAAAGTTTCTAGGGAGGGAAAGGGGCCCTGCAAGACCCAGTGCTAGTTTTGATGACTGTTCAATAATGTCTGCCCAAAAAGAGCATCAAGGAAACAGACTTCACTTCTAAATGAAAACCATTGACTTGATGCTGTTACAGAAATCAAGAGATGCAGTTTTTAACCAAAATGGTTGTAAAGAAAGACAGCTTCGTACAATCTAATTGAATTTGAATCCTTCTGCAGAATCCAAAATCTTTGCGTTGGCAAATAACTGCCCCACCACAATGGAAATACTCAGAGCCAGGGTAACCTCAGGAATACAGAAGAGGGACCGCAAGCTGGAGCTTGCAATGAAACCAAAGACATGTATTAAATCAAGAGAAAGAACAACGGTTTGGGTTTTGTTGGGTGGTTGGTTTTTTTTTGAAAGCAAATGAGAGCAAGGAAACATTTACTTCATTCTTTCAGAATTTCAGTTCTGAAAGCTTTCTGCAGATCAAGACAAGTGACCGCCTCTCAGAGGCCAAGACAGGGAGAGGAAAACCTACTAGTACAGAAATGGATCCTGCCCCAAACCAGGAAGCATACGTGCCATTAACAAATGCAGTGTTAAGGCCAGGACAAGGTTTTAACATCAACTGAAGGCTTTTGATCTTTCTGAGCGTGCTGGGATGCTGAATTCTGCTCTGCACTGCTGGAACCTGAGATTGCAGCCCGTGCACGTCATCTTTGCCTGTGGTATCTTCCACGTCAGCTGGAGCCGGAGACTTGGATTCTTTCCCTGGCATTTTGCTGCACATTCTTTGTGCTTTACCCAACAATTAATCCCATTCTTCCTGCTGCTCGTGGGATTGCGGACTCCTCCCACACCTGAGATTGGGGCAGTCATAGAGCTTCTCTTGCTCCCTCTGTTCTGGGTATTAAAAGCAGATATGGAAATTTGTGACGTCAAAGGAGCTGATCCATTACTCACAGTCCAAACGATGAGAAGCCATTTTAACTGTCTGGTTTTGTCCTGCTGTTTCTCATGTGAATGGCCTCCTCAGAAGGAACTGTGTCATTCTCCAGCAGCACTGCCTGGTTCTCTTATTCAAGAGCCAGAAAGCAAGGAAAAGTTAAAAGCTGGGAGAGTTTTATGTCCCAGGTTTGATCATGTTGCTTCAGCTGTTGTAGCAAGAAAACCTGATACGTCAAGAGCCTCGAAGTTCTTAGTTGTGCCCAAATTAGGGTATTTCATCAGGTAAAGAACTTGAAGTATTCAGGGAGCTTGCAAGAAGGGTGAGGACTCACAGCACCTAACATTGCCAGTCTGGGTTTCCATTTGCTTGCATCAGTTTTCATAGAACTATAGAATCACAGAAGGGTTTGCTTGGAAGGGACCTTAAAGATCCTTTAGTTCCAAGCCCCCTGCCATGACCAGGGACATCTACTAGACCAGGTTTTTCTGGTCTTCCTTTACGCTAACAAGTGGAGAAAAGGGTTAAATTCTCAGTCAGAAATTGGAATATATTTGCACGTCTAATCAGGAATTGAATGGCCCTTTGGAATTGCATGCTGAGGTGTATCTGAGAGGGATGTCTTGGCTGGAACAAGAAGCAGCAAGATTTCCTGGCTGTTAATGATTAACAGTGAAGGTTTAAGCAGGCTGGAGGGGCACAACCCAAGGGAGCCACAGAAAGGGTCAGGGAATGCAGAATGAGAGCAGCTTAGAGGCTTAGGGCCAGGAGGAAGAGAAAATCCACAAATACCACATTGAGATGTGGGTTTGCTGCCCTGAGGATGGGGGGGGTTCTTTGGGGTGTCCTTTATTTGGAGGGGGTATAAAAAAAGTTGTAAAATCAGCCAGAAATCCTGCTGGCTGCGATTCTTGTCTGCATTATCTTTCTGTGCAAGGATCAGTCCCTGTTTGAGGTTGGTCTGGGTACCTCTGAAGCATCATTAATAAAAAAGGGAGTTAAATTTTGGTCAACACTGATTAGATGGTGAATGTTAATGAAGAGGTCCTCCTTTACAGACCTGCTGGCAATAACCTGGAGGTGTTCAGGCTTCAAACCATCTTGTGTGGCTTCTAAGCAGAGTGTTTATTAGTCTTCTGCTGCTATTTGGTTTAAAATATAATGGTGACTTATTTTATTTTTTTTATATTTGGGGGAGGAGGAGGAAAATTGGAGGAAGCCTGCACAAATGTGGCAGCCAGTGCTGAGGAGCTTGGTGTTGTGGTTGCAGGCAGCTTCCCAGAGCGTAACGCCACTCCGGGTGTTCTACTGATTTTGTTGGTGGTCTTCATTTGTATCTTCATTTTCCCAGAGGAAATTTTCACCGTATCTTTGATATGTTCTTAAGGAGCCTGCTTGTAAATCTTAGTGGTTTGGGTCATTGCCTTGACCAATAATGGCTTCAGGGACTTTGCTGAGGAAATGCTCATTTCTAGCTGAACATAACGAGTAATGAAGCCTTTCCATCTTCAGTGTTCTGTCTACCTTAGACTAGTGTAATAGCTGATAGTGTCAAGGGCACCCGTTTCTTCACTCACCGACCTGTCAATTGGGAGTTCCACTCAAGGAATTATTTAGACTGTGTTCCCATTTTAAAATACATGATCAATATGAAAATAGGGAATTAGATTTAGTACTCTAAAGGAGAACATCTGCTTGAAGCACTGTTCTGCTTAAGATACTTTGGTCATCTGTAAAATTCTCCAGCTGCCAGTCCTGGATGAATTGCTGCATGGAAAGAGGTACTGGATTTTGTAATGGTTCTTTCTACAATCAACTGTTTTTTTGTGATAGTCTGATATTGATGTTTTGGGGAGGTAATAATATTGCTTTCCTGCTTATAAAGCATTGGTCAGATAGGAATGACATTCTTCCTTTGTTACAGATCACAGAGGCCTTGTTAAAGGAAAGAGATAAACAAGCAAAATGGAATGGGATTCCCTTGCTGTTGCAGAAGCTGTATGAGCATAGCCACCCCAACAGCGACTTCTCCCAGTGCCAAAGCATCTTAAAGGTACTGCCTGCACTGCTCTTCCTGAAAGCCAGGGGTTGTTTTGTTGTTGCTTTCTTTAAATTCTACCGTGATCATATTCTAACTAATTTTTGAAGTTGCTTTCGTGGTAGTATCTGTGAATTGGCTGGTAGGTAAGAACTGGGCATGTAATTGATTAGTCAGTAGATCACACAGATAGAGACAATTTGGTTTATAGTGATGAACAATTTTCTCTTTGAGCCACCTTCTTTTTTCTTTAACTGCATGCAGGAAATTTCTCCCCTCCTTTCAATGGAAGCCATGGCATTTGTTACAGAAGATAGAAAAGCTGCTCAAGAGTCCACTTTCCCAAATACCTACACATTTGACTTATTTGGAGGAGTCGATGTAAGTGGGGTTTGGTTTTTGTTTTGTTTTTCAATGATTTCAAAAGATTTCTGTGTGATAGTCATACCACTGGGAAATCCGTGAGGTCTTTGAGACCTTTGAAGCTTCTAAGTGCAAGCTACAGAACAACTTCACCGTTGATGTTAAGCATTAGAATTGTGCCTGTTTCTGTCAGTCATGATGTGGAAAGGGTGTATTTTTCAAGGTATTACATCATAAGTGAGGTGTGTTTGTTTGGGTTGGGGTTTTTTTTTTATATAATATAGAAGACCTGGCTGTTTCTTGAGGCAGTCTGTTTTTAACTTAAAAAAAGGTGAGACCTTGAGACCTTTTCTCAATGAAGACACTTTCAAATGATTTCTGGTTGTGAGAGTAAATACTACAGCTGGTACCAGAGCACTGAGAATTTCACTTACCACCGACAGGGGGGTATATTCCAGTGTTTTAAGCACCCAAGAGTGCTCTCTTAACTAGGTTGTTTGTGTTTATTGCTGACATGCACCACAGGCTGTTTCATCCTTGGAAAGGTTTTTAAACAGAACTGTAGATGTTCTGGCAATTCATATTTTTGTTTATTTGTTTTAATTCTGCATTACACAAGTGCCCAAGTTTGTTCAGCTTTATGGGGGCACGCTGAGGGATCTTGGCTTTCAGTTGAAATGTATGATTTGTATTTGCCAGTGAACTAATTGACACTTTCTTCCTTTTTTTTTTTTGGTCTAACTAAACAGTGTCTTTGCTCCTTCTCTCTCATTACACTTAGCATGCCTTTACTGAAGTAAAACTTGTATTTAGGTTAGGCTACTTTGAAATTAGCACTGATTTAGTTGTTGGTATCCTGTCAACTGAGGACAAAAGTCTTCAGCTACCCAAGCAATTCAGAACATAATATTAAAATGTTCTAAATTTCCCTTGTTTTTAAAGGGAAATAGCAATAGTTCCTGTAGAAGTGTTTAAACATAAGAATGCACCAAGTAAGTGTGGGTGGGGTGGGTGTGTTTGGTTGGGTTTTGTTGGTGTTTTTTTGTTTTGTTTTGTTTGTTTTCTTGGGCTGGAGATGGTAAATATCAGATACACTGTAATTACCTGGTACTATGGCCAGAGATGTGGCTGGAAGGTGGTTCAAGGCAGTGGTGGAGGCCAGTGCTATGTGTTACTGAAAATCCTGCTGTAGGACTTGAGAGGGACATAGTCTGGTCTGCAGGTTCAGTGTATGCCCTGTGCTGATGCTGTGTTGCAGCATTCTGAACTGTGAAGCATGAGCACCTTGGAAGGACGCTACGTTTGCAGTGTACTCGGTATGCCAAAATATGGGGTAGTATATTCCTTCAAATATTTTTGGATTCTGATGGCCTTTATATCAAGGAAGAACAAAACCACATTTGTCTTCTCCCTTTACATGAATACATGTAAAATATTACCCCAGAGTACAAACACACAAACTAATATATGAACCTCATGGACTTTGGCCCTGAACGCAACCCCATTCCAAGAAATGAGATCTCAGAAGTCCCTTTCTGCTCCTCTGCTGAGGTTCCTCTTTCCTCTTCTCTTTCTGCCATTGGACTCTTGCTCTTCTTGCTGCGTACTGTTGCAGTTTCAGTAGGATAGCTGAAGAAAGCCCTCTCCAAGGAGCATCTCACAGCACTGCAGTCCAGTCCCTGGAGTGTATGTGAGGAGCATTACCAGTTCTGCGAGAATAAGGTGATAAATACATGCTGGGATATAGTATTGACCAGGAGAAAGAAATAGTAGCTGAAAAAGTTCACCCCGTGGTGAGGCAGGAGCGAGCATGACCACGGCCACCCTTTAAAGTCAGACTACTTGTAGGAGGTGTCCTTTCCCAGGAGAAGAGCAGGTGGCCTCCTCCAAACACACGGGGATATCTTTGGATGCTTAGCTTAGATACTGAGCCCTGAGGTGTCCATTCTCCTAAAACATAAGCCATCCATGAGCACTACAGCACTGCCACAGTCATTTTTATCCACCCTATTGATGCTACAGCTACTCTTACAAATAATACTGGAAAATGGATATTCCTGTTGAAAGTTGTCTATTTATTTATTTATCAGTGCTGAAAATGTGGGCAGTGCCTCCAGCACTGTCAGATGTTTTCCTCTGTGTCTGGGTAGGTAGTTCACTAAAGGAAGGGCAAAGTTAAGTTGGAATAAATAGAGTAAGTTGTAAAACACATCATCAGTTGGCATGACTTCACTGGGTGATACCTACATTGCTCTTGATTTTAAAATGAACTTTAGGGGCTTTTTCCAATCCTCCTTGCAGAAGTCAGCAGTTCTTTCTAGTGCCTAACTTGGATTTTTAAATAAACTGCTGTTTTAAAAAATGTTTGAAAATAAAGCAGTGGTGTAGGCTGGAACAACTAAAGAGCAGTTGCTCATCTGTGGAAACCATAGTGCTAGTCTTGGAGAGCTGTGTGTTACACTCCTTAAAGAGAAATGAGGCAACGCATCACGTGCTTGTAAATGCCTGAGTAAGTACACACACAAGGTGCTCCTACACAAGTAGTGTCTTGCTCTTTGTTGGTGAAAATAAATTCTGGAGCAGTTAAGTTCTGTTATGTCTGGACCTGAAAAGGCATTTTGAAGCCCAGCAAGATTTAGGGAGAGCCTTTGCAAAATGTGCATCTCTCTGCAGATGATTGCTAAAGATTCAGTATTTGGGGAGATGTGTGAGGATCATCCTTGGCATCACCTGGCTGCCTGTGAAATGGCATTCTTTGCAGACTCAGGTGCTTTAAAACTTGCCAGTGGGAGATTGCTTTAGTACAACTGTTACTTCTTCAGGGTAAATAATGATTTTGACACCAGTGGAGTATTGATCTTAGAGCTTCCTTTAGTCATCTCTCTGACTTCAGCAGAGACAGGACTAAGTTTGGATTTCTCGGTAACAAATTAATTGGTTTATTTGTATCTCAATGATTATCCCCTTAATTCTTCCATCTTGTTGTTACAGCTTTTAGTAGAAATTCTCATGAGACCAACTCTTATTACACAGAAAAAGAAACAGAAAAGTAAGTAAATAGGTGTTTCTTTTTTTTTTATCATTCTTGCCTTGTGTCCTTATTCAGACAAATTATTCAATTTTTCCTGTTACTTTCTTTCCATACCAGCAATTTCCTGTTCCTAAGTGAATCATTGCTGTCTTTGTTCCCTGTTAGTACTGATTCATGGTGGGATTTAGGAGTCACCTGTTGCAGAGCACAGCTCAGGAATATTCATGCACTCAGCATAACATAATAGAGTAAATCTGTAATCGGTGGTGACTCCAGTATTGAAATGCTGGAGTAAATCAGATTGAAAGCTTTTCTAGGAATTCTTGATGCTGTGTGGAGAAAACTTCATGAACTTTTTTTTTTTTTTTCTCCCAGTGTGTGAGACTAAGAAGTGCACTAGACCACAAGTCTGTCTCTTGTCTGTGGTCCTAGGAAGTGCTGATAGTAGTTTTGGAGGAAAGCAAGTGAACAGGTCAAGTACAGAGAGGTTCTTCTGGTTTCTGTCCTCCAGGGTGTTTGCACATATGATCTGAGCTTCCAGTTAGCCTGAAAACCTCACACATTTTATAGCCATTCCTGTCACTACTGTGCACTTTAGTGTTCCTTTGCAATGTATAGGTAGTGAACGTCTTGTTTTCTCCTTTGCAGTAAGTGATGACCTCATCAAGGACTGTTTAAGCATACTGTACAACACCTGTATATGTGTAAGTACAAGTGCTGTGGAAAAGTGTTCTGCTGGTCATGTTTTACATGTAGCACTTGGTAAGACAACATACAGACTCTTAGAAGCATACCTTAACCTGACTCTGAAACTTTTCATTTAAATTCCTTCAGTTAAATATAGAACTGCCCTAGATTTTGATGTGTTACTGAAATAATTTCTGTTTTCTTAGCCACATTGTCAAGTTTAGATCCTCTCATTTGGCTCTGTCTGCATCTGTGTTTCCCCAGGAAAACCACCTCAGTCTTTGTATATTCAGACTTAAGATCTGAAACTGGAAATGAATGCTGGCTAGCCTGAGCTACAGCCAGTCTTGTTCAGTGACAGTGCTGGCAGCTCCATCACGTCCTGAATATTAGTTCAGTTGAGTTGATAATGCTAAGGTAGACTCTGGTTTTGTTAAAGGCCTGCTGAAAGACTTCACCCAAATTCTGGAGCTAAAGGCGCGTGTGTCAGATAATGCAGACAGGGAACATCCCCAGGGTTGGTTACTTAATCACACGCTTTATTATTTCACAACCTAGGGAGCACTGTTTAACAGCAAGTCTTGTTTTTAAAAAGGCAGTTACTGTCTTGAAGCTCTTTTAAAGACATCAACCTAATCTTGAGAGTTTGAGTCTTAATAAGTATTTTCTCACAACTCAGAGTCTGTGTACACATGGGAGGGGGAAGAGAAGGCCCGCCCTTTTTGCAAACTGAATATGCTAATCATCAGTCTGTAATTTATAGACTGGCTGCTCTTTTAATTCACTTCAGTACTGCTGCTCTCTCTCACACGAGAAGTAGTCAGGATAACAGGAGTGGAGTGTGTGCAATATTGACTGCTCTTACACTTATGTGTAAATGTTCAGGCAGCAACTAAGCTAGTTTAGTTCTAGGAGCACTGGTGAGACGTCAGTCAGACACAAGACAGCTTTGCAAACAGTGAGGGTGAAATTCAATTCCAGTAAAGGCTGTCTGTGCTCTCATCAGAGGTCAGAGCAGGGAAGCAGGCCTTAGTGACCTCAGTGATGAACTCGAGTTCATGCTTTACCATGGCTTCTAAGTTCATCACTGAGTTCATTAAGGCCAGTGCTTGATTCTGGTTGCTCAGACTGCTCAGCTGAGAGCAGTGCTGACAGTTTGAGGAATCCGGAGACCACGTTTACATGCCGTGGAGTGGAGCTGGTTACAGTTTGTCTGAGAAGCCAGAGACAAGCCTCTCTGATGCATTTCAAGGCATGCAGTGTTTACTTTAGATACAGGGTGAGTAAACAACTATCTTGAGATCAAGCCTCTCATCCTGGAGCCTGTAGTTTTTGCAAGCATCACGTTGACTTCAAACAAGGCCTGAAGTTAGTTTTGGTCACCATCAACACAATGTTTCCTGGTTTCAGGAATAGCTGGTTCAATAACACATCATCTGTAAGACTTTCCTGATGTGCCTGTAACGTAGGACTTCTCGAGGTGGGCTCTGACTTCGGGTCTGTGTGTGCATTTGCTGCTTTCTAGACGGAAGGAGTCACAAGGCGACTGGCAGAAAGAAATGACTTTGTCTTGTTCCTGTTTACACTCATGACAAACAAAAAGACATTCCTACAAACTGCAACACTCATTGAAGATATCCTGGGAGTTAAAAAGGTGGGTTACTGGTTTCTTCATTTTACTGACACGTTTTTTCAGGCCAGTAGAATAAAGGCAGCTGTTTCTTTGGAGAGTTGCTGAAGATAATCCTCTGAGCTAGTATTCTCACTTCTTGTAGCTGATTGGAACCTGCCTTTTTGCAGTGGTCATTAACTTCAATCCCATTGCCTACAGAAGCCAGGTTAGGTGTGTGGCCTACTCGTAGGGCTTTTGCATCACTTGCAGAAGATGATGAGGGAGATGTTCCTCGCTGTCACTGAAGTGCAGCCAGGATTTCAAATAAAGAGAGTGAACCTCACAGAAACTCATTTTTCATCCTTGTCTTCTGATTACGCTTCAGATACTTTTAGTAGTCTTCCTGCCATCTGGAAGGCTTCCTGTGCTGCTCATTTCCATGGGGTTTGTCACCTCTTGGAGAAGGGCACTTGGGTCTTCTGCTCAAACTAGGTTTCTGAACTTGCTTGCCAGCATCGTTGCAGCTTAGTGCCCTGATGTGCTGCACGTGAAATATTAGATGTGTAACCCTGGGAAACCCTTGACTGAAATGTGTCTATGTACATTTTGTGGAGAGGGTCAGGATTCTGTAACCTGTTAGGTTTTTTGATTGGTTGTTTTTGGGTTTAGTTGTTTTGTCTTCAGTAAAGTTGAGGGTGACATACTTCTGGAGATAGGAATCAGGCTTAGTTTATCTGAACGTAAATGCTTTTTGCTGAAAACTGTTTTCAATGTCCTTTTCTATTAAAAAGCTCTTTTGATGAAAAAGTCTGAGAAGAATAATCTAGAAGTTGGCTCACATCTGTGGGTTTCAAAGAAAATACAGAAGTGGGAAATGAAGCTTTCCAATACCCAAAGGCTATTTGTGTGTTAAATTAGGTTGTGTGCTTGGGTTTTGTTTTAAAAAAAGGTCTCCCAAATTTTATGTAAATACTTAGCCTTTAAAATACAGATAGCCATACTTTTGGAATTGATAAACCTAAGTGACACCAGTTGTAAAGCACAACTGTTTCCAGACTCTTCCCTTGTCACTGCTTATCTTTTACTAATGTTGAAATAGCACACGGATCTCCCTGGGAAGAGCTGTAGCTGAATCCTTCTGTCTGTGTCTGTCTTCACTTGCTGAACATCACACGTGACTTACTCAGTTGATGTTGCCTCCTCCAGGAAATGATACAACTGGATGATATTCCCAACCTTGCGAGCCTTGTGTCCAGTTTTGATCAGCAGCAGCTTGCAAACTTCTGCAGGATCCTTGCTGTCACCATTTCTGAGCTGGACACGGGAAGCGACGACAAGCACACGCTTCTTGCCAAAAATGCCCAGCAGAAAAAAAACTTGGGTCCTTCTCGAGCTGAAATTAATCAAGGTAATTGTTACAAGTGAACAAAGGCAGAAGAATCTCACCAGTGTGTAGTTTCCCTCTTCTCAGTGTCCCATCTGTAACGTACGTTCTTAGACGGTATCCTGAGTGTTCTGACTTAAAAAGCATTTTTCTTTATTCACTTTCCTCAAGCAGTTTCCTGGAAACAATCCTTGCTGTCAGTGAGATTAGTTCGTAGTTTTCAATGGTGTTGGTAGTGAGGTGAGTTAGTTTCTGTCATTTCAGCCCACTCCAATGAACTGAGAGGCTTAAAATAATTTGTGTTTTCTATCCCTCAGCCATTTCCTTCGCTTTCCCATTAGAACTCTCAGTAATCCCATGTCCTGCTTAGTTCAGGAGTTCGTATTTAAAACTGCACACAGCATGGTTGTTATCAGAGCACTTCCCTCTCTGATTTTATCTGATGTTGTCCTGAGCAAGATGTCCTTGTCAACGAGGAGAAAGTGCTTTATATTAATCATGCAGCCCACTGTTGCCACACCAGCCCTACAAATCTGTGGGTCTAATCTCAACTTTGACTTTGGGTGTGCTTCAGGTTTCCCAATTTTGCTGAGTACTTCTCAGATGTAGAAGTCTTGCCTAGAAGCATGAGTATGAATTGAAGAGATTTAAATTTAAGTACCCTCAAAGGTAGAATCTGCTGGTTTTAGCTTTTACTATGCTGAAAAGCACTGGGACTTCTGAAGCAGATGTTTGCACGGGCCCTGTCAAACAATGCTGGGAGGTGCAGAAGGGGGGTTGGGCCTGGTTCTCCTATCTTCTAACATTTTGTGTTAGCCATGAACAACAAAGCTCTACTTGAAGCCACTGCCACCTCTACAGCATCCAGTGAGAGCTGGAGAGCGTAATACAGAGAAACTTCTGAGCTGAGAAACTTCTTATCTTCTGCCCTGGAATCACCAGAGCTTGTTTGTAAAGAGCAGTGGATGAGTATGTGTCGGTGTGGGTACAAAGTTTAATTTCAATTAGTTGAACTGAATAAGCCTAGATCCCACAGAGCCGAACTTAGCCAAGCAAATGTTTAACTAATCATTATTTTGTTTGCACAGTTAAGAGACTGTATCTAAGACTGTAAAGCATTATTCCACTTTTAAAATTTTATCAGGGAACTTATTTCAAAGACAGTGCCAGTGGGCAGAATCTTACTGCTCTTTTCCCATAGCGTTCAAGGCCAAGTTCTTTATCCTTTCCTACTGAGATCTGCAAGTGTGTAGTGAGGTGAGGACTTAGCCACGTATCTGTGATAAACAGGTCCTGTAATTAAAGTATTCTGTAAAAACTTCAGGACAAAATGCAGCTTCTAGCACCTCCCAGAGCCCCCCAAGCAGTTTGCAGACCAGTGACTTCTGTCCTTGAACTGCTGATTCTAAGTGTGCAATTCCCCAACAGTTAAAACCCCCTGATTTGGGGCTGCTGCTCTGTGTTCCCCAGCTGGTTTGCTCCACCATGAACTAATTCAGGAAACTAGTACTTAAAAAGCTAACAGCTACGGAGTGGAGCTAGTTCAGTTTGCTGTGAGACAAATGCCCCAGGAGGCGAAGCAAAGGAGGTAGCATCACACAGAGGAAAGGGGAGGTGGAGCTGTGCCTTCCAAGGGCTGCTGCTTTATTTCTGCCACCTTAATTTTCAGCCAGTTCCTTCATACTGACTCACTGTGGGCTGGAAAACAGCAGTGCCAGCAAAAGGGAATTGGCCAGAAACAAGCAGTTGGAGTAGGGTAGTACTATTTTTTTTTTTCCAGTGTAAGTCCAACACAAACCAGTTTAGCACTGATTGAATTATGCCCAGGGTGTGTACAGTCTCTTCCAGTCTTTAATAGGAAAGTGCGACGACTTCTTCTGTCTTTGGATCTTTTTAACCAGATGGGATTTGTTTCTGTGTGCTCTTCTGATGTAGATGGTTTTGGTACCTCGTGGTATAGAAGATTTGACGACTCCTGCGTTCATGATCCTAAATCCTAATAAAATTTTCTTTTTCAGCTACACTTTTGAATATTCCAGGCTTCATTGAGCGATTGTGCAAACTGGCAACGCGGAAGGTGTCTGAAACAACAGGTACTTCCAGCTTCCTCCAGGAGCTGGAGGAGTGGTACACCTGGCTGGACAACGCCCTGGTACTCGATGCGCTGATGAGAGTGGCCAACGAAGAGGCAGAGCAGAGCAGTACAGGTACCCGGGGTCCCTTTCCTCTGGCCACCATTAGCTGATGTGTATCGTAACCTTCCACAGCGTTTGCCAAGCGTTGCTTTTTCACCAGTGTTGATTCCCCTTTTCTTGACTGAGGTGTCAGCATTTAGGTCTGACTCCTGTTACGTTCTTGTGTCGCGCTGATTATTGTTTTTATGAACTGAGGTTAGCAGAAGGAAATGTCCTACAGCAAACTGTGCCCTTTGCACAGCCAGAAAATGCTGTAGCATTGTCCATCCTCAGCACTAATCTCCTCTGAAATAACAAAATTAACACACAGCTGAGGTAAGTGACTTCACCAGCATTTTGCTATAAAATTTAGGCTGATGGCTTTAGGTCCAAATACTTCCTATCAAGCATGTGGTCCCTTATTTTATTTTTCTGGAACTATCTTTTGTTTTTTACAAAATTAACTGTGAAAAAAACAGTTGTTCCAGGTGAGCATATGGAAGTGTTAATACAACCTTAGGAAAATGTGTTGAAGCATGTGTGGTTTGTTTCTTCACCCTTCAGTATTACAAAAATGTAGTGTATGTCTTTTGTAACTCAGAGTCCTCAGTAATCTGATGAGAATTATCCCAAAATGTTGATATCTGTGCTTTGGAAAACTTCTTTCTGTATCCAGCTTCATTAGAGACAAGCTGAAAGAAGTGAATGCTCTGGCAGCCTGTCACACATACCTTCATACACACCAGCCTTGGAAGCTGCAGAACTCTTGGTATTTTGGAACTGAGTTGCCAGGGCAGTTTTGCTGAGGTGAAACATGCCCAGTCACAACTCTTGACCCACAACATCAGAAGCAAGCACACCTCGCTGGGCTTTCTCAGGATACTGCCTCAGTCTCCAAGGGCTTGTGGCTCAGGGACTTTGGAGTCAGAGGTGGTGTCTGGACCTTTTACCCTTTGATGGTTTTGTTCCTTTGTGAGTTTGCCTGGTGACTGTTTCTTCACAGGGGTTCCAAAAGCACTCATGCTGTTCTGTGGCAAGGAGCTTGGTCACTTAGTCATGTATTGTGTAAAGATCTAACTCCTTTCTGAACTGCAACCTGCAGGTTTCACTGTGTCCTTATTTACTTTCTCTGTGTCACTTGTGGTTTCTGTCATGGTTTTTGCTTGGCGTGTTATATCCCATTTCTGCCCTTAGCAGTATAATTCTAGACAGGGCTATGAAAATTATTTAACTGTTGCCTTAGTGTACTGGTACTGAGGCATGGAATGAAAGCAGACTAATAGTAAATGCTTCTGATAATCTCACCCCTATTCTTATTACCTCTTCTGCCATGTCCTTTCTGGTGCAGTAGTTTATTAATTCACAGAGGTGATCCGACTTATTTTAGGTAGACGATGCCATTTAACTTATTATGGAAGAATTAAAGCAATTTTAAAAAATAAGCTAATTCTGTCTTCTCTAAAATTCCAGCTATTTTCTTTTTCTATTCTGGAGCATTCAAATTGGTTATTTGTTGTACATCACTATCTTCAGTTTCAAGCAGATGTGCTGGTCTGCAGTGTTTCAGCGTGAGAGTGAGAACTGTAACAAATCCTTTCCTGCTCACATCTTTGCCATCTTGTTCAGAGTCTTCGGATGAAAGTGGATTGGCCAACACCTCAACACGAACCCAGCTTCCCCAGTCCATGAAGATCATGCACGAGATCATGTATAAGCTGGAGGTGTTGTATGTTCTCTGCGTGCTGCTCATGGGGAGACAAAGGAATCAGGTGAGTGCCTGTGACCGGTCCCGCATGCAGAAGCTGGTGTCTCTTTAAACCTAAGTGCTCATTAATTAGGTCATGGACACAGAAACGTGAAGGGCAAAGCTCAAGGCATAAAGCTGGGCAAATCCCCTCGCTGCAGCGACGCACAGACAAACGGGCAGTGTTTCACTGCTGAGAACAGAGAGAGCTGCTGGGCAGGGCTTGTCCTGAGCTGTGCTGCCCAGTGTGTGTGCCAGGGGGTGGTCAGTCTCTGCAGAGCTGCTGCTGTGCTGCAGGATGGAGACAGGAAGATGCCTTCCAGATGAGCGAGTTTCCTGCCTCTCTGTGTGAGGAAGCACGTGGGTGTACCTGGGTGCTGCGGGAGCTGCAGCTTGATCTTCCCCTTCCTGGGGCACTGCTGACCCGTTGGGATCAAGCCCCTCCAGGACTTCCCCTTCTCTAACAGCTTTCACTTTTGGAAACCTCTGGGGTGGTTTGTGAAGGGGTGATTTTTGTGGTAGGGTGCTGTGTCTCTGCTGAGTGTGAGCGTGTTGTTAAACTCTCAGCTGGGAGGATACACCTCAGTGCTGCCTGCAGCAGCTGCTGCCTGGACTTCCCACTCAGCTGTTCCTTTTGCATTCCTTGCTTTTGAAATGAAAAATAATTTATTCCCTGCCTGACAGAGGTTTAGGGAGAATCTTTCACTGCAGCTTGGCTGCAGTTTGATTTAAACATCTCAAAAGCATGTTGTGAAGGGAAAAGAAAAGCAATCTGTTGGTGCAGTTTTGACAGGTTTCCAGCGTTGGCAGTTTGCTCAGCTCAGCAGAGCAGCTTGGGATAGCAGGGGCATTTGGATGCCCTAGAGACTGGGAGGATCAAATTGTTTTGAGTTGTCAAAAGGCTGTTGTATTAGTCAAGAGTAACTGTTGGGAGGCTGTTGCTTGAGCACGTTCATCTTGAGTAGTTTGTTTGTTGCTAGTAACCTCCCATTGTACAGGAGTCACAAACACTTGCCACAGGCAATCTCTTAATCTGAATTTCAAATAGAAGTGCAGTAGTAGTAGTTCAGTTTCAAATATAATGCAGCCTGCTCATCCTGAACCTACAAATGGATACTCAGCATTAAAAAGATTCCTTTTTTTCCTCTGTAACCAGAGGAAAACAGCAATTCTGGCAGAAAACACAGTCACTGCCGTAAGAAACTCATAATCCTGTTGTCATTCTTTATAGAAGTACTGATTCTACTGGGCAGAAAATAAAATTTTTCAAAAAATGTAAATTAAAAAAATGTAGGGAGCCACAAGGCACACTGTGGAAGCCTGTAGTAGTTGTAGTGGTGAGAAAGCAATAGAGCAATTTATGTGAAGCTGGGAAGCAACAGGAAAAAGTCAGAGGAGTGTGAAGGATGATTATAGTGCAGGGATTGTCTTGGAATCCCCAGACTAAGCAGCTGTAATGAGTTTGGGGTCCGGGAATGAGCATGGTCCAAACGCAGGGACTGTGTCAGGAGCTTTGTTGTGCAGCCATCTCTCAGGTGAGACCAGAGGTTAAGCAAACTCGAAGTAAACATATCTGAAATTGGAGATGAACCATTTGGAATAAGCAGATCTGTGTGGAAAGGAATAGATTCCCGAGTTCAGCAATGAGCAGAGAGAGCCCCTCCTGCAGTGAGGGGCTGAGGCTCTCACAGGCAGCTCACACACTTGGTTTCATCGTTGTGCTTGTGCCACGCTGGCCACTCAGGGCTTGGGGGGACTACAGGGAGTGATTTGTTCAGAGAGACTTCTCAGAGCTGGTTTTCTTGGAGGCTTGGGACTAGATCAAAGCATCCAAGAGTGTTTTAAAGAAAGGGAGCAGCAAATGACTCTGAGCTTTGCAGTCTGTCAGGGTGAGGAGGGTGAGGTGGGGAGGAGCTGCACGCTTCCTCAGGTGGCACAGTCAGAGACACCTGGCAGTGAGAATGGGATTCCCATATAGACAGGAAGGATGGTGGCTGCAGCCAAGAGGAATGCAAAAGGCCACCAGCTATGCTGCAAACGAGCAAGAGTGAAACCCAGTAGCATTGGCTTGGTTTTGATTTGCTCGGGTATTTGAGGATATAGAATGAAAGGGAGTGATGTGCTTGAAATACTGCTGGTTATAATTCCAGATCTCAGAAATGGTTTGTGTTACTGTTCAGGAGACTTGATTTTAAGGAATGTCCATTGCTGCTTTGGGCACTTAATTTTTACAGCTTGTTGGGGTTCTCAGCCACGGGTGGTTTTTCATTTGCACCACATCTCAAGGGATGCTGCTTCTCATAGGCCTAGAGCTGAGGAGAGTCCCACTTTGTGTTTCTCCTCTTTGTATTCCTCATCTTTCAAATTGCTTACATCAGAAGTATCAAAACTTGGACTGAAGGTGTTGAACAGCTGCTCTCACCAACCTTAGTGGCTTCTTTACAAGCATAACCCCATAGTCTGTTTCAAGCTTGGCATGAGGTACTGTCTCCTAGCATGGGCAGGCAGACTGATGGTAATCCTCAGTGATGTAGCATTTTCATCTCTTCTGGGCATTCTCTACAGAAGTTCAACTTCCCTTAAGCTGAAGGAGCATCAGTTGAGCTGCAGTGTGGTTTTGTTACTGCTGGACTCTGCTTTGCTCACAACTTCTGCCTAGGTCAACTTCAACAGAAACAACGCTGATAGTTTGTGTTGTCCTCAGAGGACCAGCTCAGCTTCAGCTGCCTGAACTGGAAAGGCAGAGGATGCTCAGGGGGTGACTGTCAGCAGAATATTCACAGCTTAGTTTTGTGACACGTAGGAGTTGGGGAGAGCTGTATTTTCAGTGTGCTGTAAGTGATCTCCCAATGTCCAGAGCTGCTCCTGGGGGCACAGAGGTTTAACTGGGGCGCGGGCTAACGGCATTCTCCCAAAGTGTCTGGTTTCTGGCTACACCTGCCAAATGGAAACTACTCACATGATACACTGCAGGTAGTGCACATGGTAACACAGACACAGACTGCCTGGGAAAGGAATTCACTCCTCCTCTTGTCAGAGGATGGTGTAAATATGCCCACCTGTTTCCCAGACTGCGTTATATCTGTATTTGAGGCTGCAGCAAATGAGTCTGTACTTCTCTTGTTTTTCAGGTTCATAAAATGATTGCAGAGTTCAAATTGATTCCTGGCCTCAATAACTTGTTTGACAAACTGATCTGGAGAAAGCATTCGGCGTCAGCCCTTGTTCTGCATGGACACAATCAAAATTGTGATTGTAGCCCAGTGAGTACCTTAAAATTCTACACTGGATTTTTATCCTGTCCTGTAGTTCTGAGGAGTTTTCTTAAGTAACTGGGTGCTGGCATCATAAATGACTTGATGTGGTAGCATCCAGGGTTTTGTGAATTATTACTTTTGCTTAAGTCTTTATCTTCACCTCATGCTGACAATTTAGCAGAGGGCAGTTTAGCCTCTCCCCTCTTTCCCAGTTTGGGAACTGGGAAGGGCGTAAGTTCTGTGGTCCCTGGAGGCCAAAGGTAGAAGACAACTAAAACTTGGGAAATGATGCCTAGTGGGTTTAGCAAGGAGAGGCATAGAACACAAAACGGGTCACATGTTTTTTTGGAGGGTTTATTTTGTTGTTGTTTTGTTTGATTTTTTTTTGGTGGGTGTTTTGTTTGTTTTCCAGTCTAGATGTTCTTAATCAGTTAACACAGGGATGAGCTTTTTTGCCCTTGCAGTGAGAAGAAATTAACTGTTATATGCACAGGCATGGAGGCAATCTCCACTTCTGTTGTATTTTGGGAAGCCTGCAAATGCAGCCTCCTCTATCTCAGCAAGACACTTGCTCTGCTGTCCAATGGCTTTGTTTTGGATTGGTTTTCAGTTGTCAGCATTCAGCTGGTTTCCCCTCAGCTTGGTAACTGATGACACCCAAAAATGCTACAGCAAAATTTTCTGACCTTTCTTGTCTCTTTCTAGGACATTACTTTAAAGATCCAGTTCCTGAGGCTTCTTCAGAGCTTTAGTGATCACCATGAGTGAGTATGAAACGCTGTGGTAGATGGTGGCTGGGTGGTGGTGCTTGGCTGGGTGCAGGTACAGTGAGTGTCTGAGGCACGGTGCAGGCTCTGCCTGGAACATTGTCCTGTCCTCAGACTCGAGTCAGATGTTGACGTG
Source organism: Actenoides lindsayi (assembly GCA_025331215.1). NCBI lineage: Eukaryota > Metazoa > Chordata > Aves > Coraciiformes > Alcedinidae > Actenoides > Actenoides lindsayi. The sequence continues at coordinate 24,796 of WTSP01022559.1, forward strand.
CCTGCCAGCTCCTGCTATGAAAATGCCAAGGATATGCTCTCCAGTGGGCATGACTTAGTATGTCTGTTGATGATTAAAAATAGCCCGTTTTGCTTCATGTTGAAACGAACTGAAACATTTCTTCAGCCAGAAAATGTTAACTTCTATAAATGAGGAGGCAGCTTTCAAGATGCTGTTTATCTGTCTTCTCCCTCGGCGTTGGTAGCGAGCCAGCGTGCTCACGAGAGCTCCTGTACCCTGTGAGGACACGTTCAGGTTTAATTCAGAGTGGAACAAGTGTGACAAAGGCTGTTGGAAGATGAGGGTGAAAGGCAGTGTACCTCTGAAGAGGTTAATCAATACTCTTTTGCCTTTGGCTGGGAAGACACAAATGCTGTTGAAATACCAGCAGTGGAGAAGACCTGATTAAACTGGATGGGAAAATGTTAGGGGGACAATTATTTGTCTGCTAGCCTTTGGAATCTGGGTTGGACATAGGAAGAAAACTTCTGTTTCCCTTCCAAAAGCATACTTACAAAGGTTGAGTCTGCCAGAGCAGTTGAGAGGTGATGCAGTCTGTTTGGGTTTTGTTTTTCATGCTGTACTGCTGATGCAGAGCTACTTGTGGCTCTGTTCTGCCTGGTAGAACATTCTGTCAGCATCCTGGTGCTCTAATTCGGCCTTGCAAGGTGGTGTCCTATTGCTTGCTGCCTTTGGAGCATATTGCACTTCTTGCCTAGCTGGTTATGCCTACAGCCAGGGTGGTGGTTCTGTGAAGGTCTTATCTAGTACTGTTAGATATTAATATTGGAAGTATTGGCCTTTTTGATGGTGGAGTACTAGCTTTAAGAATGGGGAGCTGCTGGACATACTGTAAACCTAAGGGGAAGGCTGAGCTGTTGTAAATCCTCCATGTGAGACATTGTTTGCCCAGGAACCACTCCAGGTTTTCCAATAAAATCTCTTCAGATGATGTTCCAACAAAGATCTCAGACTTGTTGAAAGAGAAAACAGCTTTCAGCTGTAACATGTGAGCAAGTGGAATGTGTGGAATCTGGTTGGGGATTTTAAACAAACAGTGACATGAGCTTTCTATGAAATGACAGATAAGCTGAGTTAGCTGAGGACAAGATAAGTGCAAGTACTTGGATACTAATATTAACTTCAGTAAAACTGTGTGCAAAGCAAGCTTGTGGAACTGTTTATTGCACGGAGAGAGAGAGGCTGTATTTTCATTACAGAAACCTGTTGATCCAGAAGCTTCACATGAAAGCCTCAGTGGGCACTAATCTGGAAGACAGTGTGTAAAGCAAGAAGGCATCCCCATCACCTTTCTGGTCTAATCATTTATCTCCTGTGTAGCTGCTATGTTTTGATGCCTAAGTTCTCTTTGCACACCCTCACACCCATCACTGCATCCTCTCCTCCCTTAGCTTTCCTGAGAATGCATCTTTGCTGTTTGATTGCGAGCACTTGGAAGTAGGAGGGCTCTCAAGGAGCAGGCTGGCATTGGGCAGGGGGTCCATCAAAGGGAGCTTACATTTCTACTTTGTCAAACTTGTTCTGCATTCACTTCACAAATAAGTCAATGGATTTTTATTCTTGAAAGTTCAGTATTTGGTAAAGATTTTCCCTGCAGATTCCTTCATTTTATATCCATTTCTGTTCTGTTTTCGATGTTTCATGAAGTTTTTAAAGATTTCCAGAGTAAACAGTTTGCTCAGAGTAATAAAACAGCAGGACAATTAAGTACTTTTTTTCAACTGTTTTGCTTTAGGAACAAGTATCTCCTTTTAAACAGCCAAGAACTGAATGAGCTGAGTGCCATCTCCCATAAAGCCAACATCCCCGAGGTGGATGCTGTTGTCAACACAGACAGGTGAGTTGGGACAGAGGGTCTAGGTCAGCAACTCCTGGTGTTTTACCAGCACTTCCACTGGAGGTTTGATGTCACCTGTTTGGAGGTCCTTCTGTCCACCACACTTGCTTTCATTTCAGTGACATGTTTCAGCGGGCAGTGTCTAGGTTTGTATGATATCCATGGTCATTGGCAAATCCAGAGTGTGGTTGTGCTTAGGAGTAAGGTGCTTTAAAAACAAAAATGGCCTAGTGGGGGTTGAGTTCATGGTCCACGCTAGGTTATGATGGGCTCAATCTGCCTGTTTGTCTGGCCTTTCTCATTACAGACAGACCTGGAAAGTAAACCGTGATCCCTTTAATGCATGAATTGCTGCTACTAATAAATCTTAGTTTTGAGGTTCAGGAGCAGTCTGTGCACATGTAAGGTCCATTTCCAGGCTGCATAAACAGATCTAAGTGTGTCTGCTTGGAGTCTTTAAGAGTGGCTAATAGCTAGAAGAAACTAAATTAGCTTGTTAAACCACTTACAAAATCTCTACCGCTGTATTTGAGTCCCTGTTAGATTGACTATTTTGATTTAATAAGCTCTTTAATACATGAGTCTCATGTACAAACCTCATAAGGTGAAACACTGTTTGTAGAAATTGTTTGTCAGAATATTCCCAGGGTATCAGGAGGGACTTGGTCTGCACAGAGCAGATTTACCTCCCTTCAACAGGGAATTCTCTAAGAGGATTTCTAAATGGTAATTATTACCATAATACTGTGCCTAATTGGGAAGAAACAGTGTCTGTTTCTCAGATCCTTCCATTCTAAGCACAGGCACTTTCTGGATTTGTTGGAACAGGATTAAGTATTCAGGGAGCAAAATCTACCCTATCCAGGAGCATGCTGAAAAGAAGCAGTTCAAGGGTGTAAACAGCTTTTTCCAACCTGCAGAGTTTCTCATCTCTCTCAAGTGTTAGTAAGAACAGACCTGTTGTGCTGCAGGAAAACACCTTCCCCCAAGGGCTTTGGCACCTGGCTGTTGGCTGCCCAGCAAAGGTGCTGCTGCAGTACGGGGTCATGATGCTGCTGCTTGTGCTGGGTTGTTCTTTGAGTAGAGATGACCTACTTGAAGCACCTTATCCTACCTCTGTGGGATGGTTTGTGCAGCCAGACAGGCAGCATTGCTTCATTTCTAGCCTAGACTGGCTTGCTCTTTCACCACGAGCATTTTGTTCCCGTGTTGCTTTTCTTCTGGCATTGCTTCTGCACAAGCTTACTGTCAGTAGATACTCTTTAATACAAGTAGTATTGTAGTTCTACAGCCTCTGTACTTTTAACTAGTACATACAGAAGGCTACCTCATGTAGCTTCTTGGTTTCCATACTCTGCCTCCTAAACAGAACTTAGAGCTTCCTTTACATTTGTTGAGCAAAGCAGGTGTGTTTCTTTCATTCCTAAGCTCAAATGTGGTATATTTTTTTTTTCCCTAATCTCTGAATTCCTGCAAGCTCCAAATAGATATTTAATGAAATTGGTAAGATTTTGAGAGAAAATGAGTATTTTCTTTAGGAATTATTTGGAAATTGTGTTGCAGGTATTGCAGATGTTTACCAAAGGCAGTGAGGGAGAACTTTTCCACTAGTAGAACTAGTAATGAAGCTTCATGGTTATTTGTACTGTGTATTTAATATGGAATTTTGAGCATTACAAGCTTTGGAGAAGAGGCTGGATTCAGTGTTCTCCAGGGTGCAGTGCTTGCCAGCCCTTCCACTCATGCTGTAATTTCTTCACGTGCTCTTAGGAGTCTTGTCTGTGATGGGAAGAGAGGTTTGTTGACCAGGCTGCTTCAAGTCATGAAGAAGGAACCAGCTGAATCCTCCTTCAGGTGGGTTGACCTTGTACTGTAACATGCTGCTTGGAGCTGACTGGGGAGTTGCCTTGTTTTCATGCAGCTCCTAGCAGTTGAAAATACTTGAAAATCTTAAGTTGTGAAAAGGTCTGGCTGCTTTGCACATGGGTAGAGGGGCAGAGCAGGGGAGAGAGGATGCCAAAGCTTGTGTTGGACCTCGTACCCAGTGTTGTTGGTGTTCTTCTGCAGGATCCACAGGTCTGACTCCAGCTTCAGACTGGAACGAAACAGATTAGGAAATGGAATTTAAATTCTAGTTGTGATAGACTCCTCCCCTTGCTCCAAAATTAAAACCTCATTTCTTCCATTTCTCAGGTTTTGGCAAGCAAGGGCAGTTGAAAGTTTTCTGCGAGGCACCACCTCCTATGCAGACCAGATGTTCCTGCTAAAGAGAGGACTCCTGGAGGTAATGAAGGTCACGCTTCCTCCGTAACCTATCTCCATGGCAATCAAAGAGGATTCACCTGTTACGGATTCAAAAGGGGGTGAAAATGTAGTGTTAAATATTGACAGGGAATAGGGCAATTTTTGAGAAGTATTTGTGGATTCTGCTTGTGGCAGCCAGGTCTGGGGTGAGCCTTCATCACCAAGAGGTTAATTTAACAGGGGACTCGTCCAAATTGTCCTTAGTTCTGTCGTCTAAGAACTAAACCTGCAGATAAATGCTTGAAATGGTGATTAAATCAGAGCCTGCTGTACTGCTGGCTTGGGCTAAACTGTGGCAATAACATGTTTTCCTCCCCTGCCAGCATATTCTCTACTGCATTGTTGACAGTGAGTGCAAATCACGAGATGTGCTTCAGAGTTACTTTGACCTTCTGGGAGAACTGATGAAATTCAATATCGATGCGTTCAAGAGGTTCAACAAGTACATCAACACAGATGAGAAGGTAAATATTTGCAAAAGCTGTCCCCACTGGGTCAAATTACAGAACCAAACAAAACACTAAGAAACTGGGATTCGTTTGCTGGTTTTGGTGCGATCGTTGAGCTTGGTGCACGATAAACACGACAGAGAGAGCTGCTGGAGTCTCTCCCCAGGAGTGTCTGTTGCTGCATCCAGAGGGGGTTTGAGGTGCTCCCAGCTGCTCCGAGTCAGCAAGCACCGAGCTGTTGAGAAAACCTTGCCCTGTTCCATCATCAGGCAGGGCTCAAAGGTGGCAGAACACTTCCTGTGAAGCTGGTAGTTGTGGAGACAGGCTCCAAAACATCTTCTGCTGGAGCTTGGCAGTGGGTTCTTCATGGAGACATCTTGAAATACCCATTAATATTTGGTACTGCAAAAAGACAAGCCTCTTTTTTGCTGTTATTTGAACTTACGGACGTATTATGAGGTCATGGCTGATGTAATTACCTCTAAAACTTAGTTGAGTTTGTAGATCAAGAATGGGCAGCTCTCTGTGCTTGTGTTGTGTGCACAACATCAACTGTTGGGGAGGTTTTGAGTGACCTCATAAGGTTTTGAGTGACCTCATACTCTTGCCTGTGTAATTTTTTTCTGTGGTTACTGTCAGGTGTGGCAGACCCTGGAGAATAGAAGCAGAGATGTATTTAAAAGAAAGGTGCATTTACTTTCAGTTTGCTTTCTGGTAAATGAACTCAAGGCATTCTAGAGAATCTGTCTTTACACTTTGTGTGTGCTTCCTATTTATCGATCTAGGTATTTTAAAATTCTTGTTGTATGTGTCCCTCACTGTGTTCCTCCCTAGCACTGTCTGCTGGGACAAAGTGTGAGAGGACACGGAGGAACTTTGGAGGGCAGCAGCTGTGTCAAAACAAAGCGCAGGAAATCTTGGCCCGACTGATGTGACACAGCTTCAAAAGAGTTTTTAGTGGTGCCAGGACTTGGTGGCATTTTTCTGTTGTGTAGTGGCCACAGGGACCCTTTGGAGAGGCCTCAGTGTCAGCGTTGGCCTGGGCAGGAGGAGGCAGGCCCGGCAGCATCTGTCTCCTCTGGTCGTTGTTGGAGGTAACAAAAAGGTGATGACCCAGAGTGTTTTGGCATTCAGAACCTAACTGCTTCTGAAGGGAAAGGGCAGATTGGCCGTGTCTGTGAAGCCTTCTGTTGAAGTGCATGTTTTAGGTGCTTGTGCTCAGAATTGAGGGTGGTTTCTCCAGCAACCTTTAAGAAATACCCTTTTTCTGTCAACAATCTGGAGACTGTTGCTCTACTCTCCAAACCCTGTTCGTAGCTCTTCCTATTTGGCTTCTCTGACCTGTCCCCTTGTGCCAACAGCATAACTGGTTTAGGAGACACCTCTTGGCTGTACCCTTTCTGAAAAGGGTATGAGATGCTGTGTTGTCAGACCTCGACCCTCAGTCTTCGTGGCAGCTGAAGTTTTTTTGATTATTTTGATTTTTTTATTTTTTTTTTTTTAATGCTATGCTAAGAATTGTTTCTCTTTAGTTCCAGGTATTTTTAAATCAGATCAACAGCTCACTGGTTGACTCAAACATGCTTGTTCGCTGCATTACATTGTCCCTGGACCGATTTGAGAATCAGTCTGATGCTAAAGGTAGGGAGTAAGAAAAGGGAGACCTGGGTGGGGGTGATTTTGGTAGTGATAATGGCTATTTTAAGTCTGGGCTTTGAAAACAGTGGGTTTAGATGGAGAAATGCCACCCTGCAGGTGTGTTGCTGCAGTCTAAGCACCCGTTCTTACCTGCCGTGTTGCTTGGAGCAACGTGTCTGAGCTTTAAGCACCTGATGAGTGTCTCTTTCCTCTTGCTGCAGTTGCAGAAGTGCTGTCGGAGTGCCGCCTGTTATCGTATATGTCCCAGATGTCCATGAGAATGTCCTTCCTGTTCCGTCTCATTAATATTATTCATGTACAGACACTCACACAGGTAAAGAGCTGACAGCAGCTTTGCACTTACCTTGACAGTACCGGGTAGTGATGAGTGGGGCTGAGGGCAGGGAGGAAACCGGCTTCTCTCAGAAACTTGGGTCCCTTCTACCTTGATAAGTGTAGGAGCCCCTCCTCTGCACGCTCACTGCGAACGCGTTTCGGAAGGCCGTGTGTACAACCCACGCCTGGATTTTGTTGTTGTTGTCGTTGATGCTTGACCTACTCTGTCTCTTTTACTTCTAGGAAAACGTCAGTTGTTTGAACACAAGTTTAGTTATCCTCATGCTGGCCCGAAGGAAAGAAAAGCTCCCTTTTTATCTGCGCACTTTGCAACAGATGGAATATACAGAAAAATACCCGGGCTTCATCCTCAACAACTTCCACAGTCTCCTGCGATTCTGGCAACAGCATTACCTCAACAAGGATAAAGACAGCACCTGCTTAGAAAATGTATGTGATCCTCATAGAATAGCGAGAATTAATCATAGCAATGAGCTGGCCAAAGATGAGCCAGCTTGTGCCCGGGTGGCCAAGAAGGCCAACAGCATCCTGCCTTGTATCAGCACTGGTATGGCCAGCAGGACTAGGGCAGGGACTGTCACCCTGGACTGGGCACTGGGGAGGCTACACCTCGAATCTTGGGGTCAGTTTTGGGCCCCTCAATCCAAGAAGAACATCAAGGGGCTGGGGCATGGCCAGAGAAGGGCAACAAAGCTGATCGAGGATCCAGAGCACAAGTCTGGTGAGGAGTGGCTGAGGGAGCTGGGGTTGTTCAGCCTGGAGCAAAGGAGGCTCAGGGGAGACCACCTTGTTCTCAACAGGTCCCTAGCAGGAGGGTGAAGCCAGGTGGGGTTGGGCTCTGCTCCCAAGGACCAAGTGACGGGACAGGAGGAACTGGCCTCAGGTTGAGCCAGGGGAGGTTTAGGTTGGATGTTAAGAATTTTTTTTTTTTTTTCTTAAAAGGGTTGTCAAGACCTGTCCCAGGCTGCCCAGGGCAGTGGTGGAGTCCCCATCCCTGGAGGGGTTTCAGAGCTGTGTAGATGTGGTGCTGAGGGACACGGGTTAGTGGTGCCCTGGCAGTGCTGGAGGAATGGTTGGACTCTGATCTTAAAGGTCTTTTCTAACCAGAGAGATTTGATGATTCTATGATTTTTCATCTCTCTCTGCTGAGCACCTTTCGGACTGTGCCTTCTGCTGCATGTTGGTGACTGCAGACCACACTAACCAACCTCTTCATCTCTTCCTACAGAGCTCATGTATTAGTTTTACCTACTGGAAAGAGACTGTATCTATACTGCTCAGTCCAGACCGGACATCCCCCTGTGCCATAGTTAGCTACATCGACGAGGCGTACATGGACATTGACAGAGACTTTTCAGAGGAGTGATTCTTCGCTCTGGCTTCTGCTGGACAGCTCTCGGAGGGTGCCTCGAGGCCCGTGGATTTTCAGGGATACGCTGTGTAGTGTGTGTGTGTGTGCGCGGCTTGGGACCGCTGAGCGGCACCGCGGTGTCAAAGCCCCAGCCCCCTCCCGGCCCCCACCTCTCATCTCTTAACGGAGGAGACTTTGGAAGCTCTCTGGGCGACACATTCAGGGATGTATCTTCCAGTTGTTCTGGGATAAAAATAATCACCTGCAAGGACCAGCCTCTTTATTTCTATTTTTTTTTCTCTCTCTCTCTGCCAGTCCCACGGGGCTGGGCAGAGATGTTTCCGCTGACCGGTGAGGATACTCTGTACGTGCCAATTTAGCTGTGGCTCTTTCATGGCTGCCAGAATCAGCAGGTCACAAAGCACAGAAATTATCCTCCAAATGTGAGACGGTCTGACTTGGGACCCCGGCACAGCAGCCACCTGCGGAGCCACCACGAGGACTCCCTTCGGGTGCAACTCTTCTGTTGGGGTTTGGAATTGGGGGTTTAGGGTTGGTTAGAGTGTGAGGGGTGTGTGCGTGCGCGTGTGCTTTTAATTCCTGAGAGCCCTAGCTCCAGTCACCTCTTTACCATCGACTTTTGGATCATTTGGTACTAAATCTGTCTGTCTGTGCATTAGGAGAACCTCTGCTCCTGCTGCCTTTCCTGCAGATCCTTCCCATCTGAAGGCACCCTACAATGCTGCAGAGAACAGAGACGTTTCAGCAGTGGTGGAATCACAACAGGGGTGGCTTTTTTCATGGAGCACTAGCATTAAAATGTACTAATTATTTTTAAACTTGCGGCTTGTCCCTTCTTGGGTAACTAATCTGGTTTTAAAATCCTTTTCAGGACCATTGCTCTTGATGCTAACCTCCTATGCCTCCAAGTCTTATGTCAGTCTCTGCTTTCAGTCCTTAATATCAACACACATGTTAAATCTTGAAGTGCAATATTTACTGGAGATGTCAGTTTTTTTTTTCCTGGATCTATTTTAATCAGAATGTGTTAAATACTGGGAATAAACACTCCTGGTTGAAAGTAACTTTGTAGGCTATGTTGGGAAAGGGGGATGGGGTTCTGGCAGTCTCCGTTGCTAAGCCCTGCCTGCTCACCAGTGTTAATGGTGTTGGCTCCAAGACAGTCACATTCCCAGGAATGAAATACAGTCTGAAGTCCTGAGCCACTGCTTCAAAGTAAAAAAACAACAAAAAAATACACATCTTTCAGCTAAAAGAAACCAGTTTTCTTTGAAATGTACATCTGAATTTTTTTTAAATTTTCTTAACTTATTTGATGACTTCAGCTCTGTCCAGGCTCTGGAGAGGGACTGGGGGCAAGGATGTCCAAGAGCTGTGGTGGTTTGTCTCTAATCGTTGCCAGCAGAATGAAGCCTGCTCTGAGGCTCCCTGGCCTGGGTGAGGGAACGATGTCCCCAGCCCCATGTGCAGGACTTGCTCTCCAAAAGTCACCTTTCTCCTCCCTCTTGTCTCACACTTCAGTCCTGCCCTGGCCTTGGCCATCAGTCCTTTGCTTGTGGGGTGGTCAGAGCTGCTGAGCTTGTGCATGAACATGGAGCCCTGCAGAAGCTCCTGGGGATCCTTTGGACCACCCTGAGGGGCTGAATCCCCTGGGCAGACTCTGCTCTGCTCCCAGGAGGTTGTCCTGCTTGCACCCCTCATGCTGGGGAGCTCTTTGCTATGGCAGCTGCAACTCTGTTCTTCATCAGGTCACCCCCTCCCTCCCCTGAGCTCATTTCTTTATCATCTGTGCTTTTCTTTTTTTTTTTTTTTTTTTTCTTTTGTTCTTGGGTATTTGTGTTTTTGGTGTATCTTTGCTTCTTCTTAACTGTAATAGATGTACACTTAAAATAAATGCTTCAAATTAAAAGGCTTTTAAGTTAAGGGCTGCCTTTGCCATAGTCTAGTTAATGGGCACATCCAGCAATTGCTGCTAGGACCCTGCTGAGTCTCATTTCCACCTCCATTTGCTGTTAGGGGCCAAGCTCTGCCCTGCCTCAGGCTGAGCCAGCATCCCCCCAGCTGCCTTCTGGTTCCTGGATCCCTCCTGCCCTGTGCAGTGGGAGCTCTGTGACTGTTGGCTCCTGGGCTGCTCCGGGCAGCTTGGCTTTGCTTTTGCCTTCAGGCTGATGCAGGAGGCTGAGGGGACCCGGGGCAGGGAAGGGATGGGGGAGCACCTGGCAGCAGCTCCTCTCCCCAGGGATCTGCAGTGGGCAGAGAGGGGCACAGGCACATTGGGGCTGGGGACCACATTCCTGTGGGCTCATCTGTTCAGGCCGGGTGCCCCAAGAGGGACCAGAGAGCTCTGTCTTTCAACCTTGTGTCTTATTTATGGAGAGCACAGGGAGGAAGTGTCCAGTGTGATGCTGGGGAATGCTCCCGGGGGTGGAGGTGGGACCCCAGTCCCTAACAAATACTTCTGGACTTCTGCACTATCCCCAGGGGTTGCTGAGGTTGGTGCTGCCCTGATTAATGCCAATTTACTAACTGCAAATAAACGTATTAAATAGAAACTATTAAAGAACTCTATTTTAAAGAAACGATTGGAGATGTCTTTCTTTGCAGTTCTTTGGCTCTTGTTCTACCACCCCTCCCTCTGCCCTGCAGGACTGGACTTGGGGGTTTTATGGTCTCCCCCCAAGCAATGGTTTCGGTGAGGTCTGTGTTTTGGTGGGGAGGGATGAGGAAAGGACCCTTCCCAAACTCCCCGTGGATCAGAGAGAGGGGAGGCCTGTGCCTCTCCTGCCCTGAAAGATGTCCCCAAAGCCCTCAGCTTGCCCCCCCACCTCTCCCCCAGCAGAGCCAGAGGCCCTGGTGCCCCCATAACAGACACGATGGAGCAAGGCCTGGCAGATACATGTTTATTCAGGCGTATGAAGCTGGCAGTGGCTGTTGCAGCCCTTTCTCTCCAACCTACAGCAGGCAGCTGGGGACCAGGCAGGGCAGGTGGCCAGGCTTCTGCTACTCGTGCTGGCAAAAAAACCCAGAAGGCTTTGGTGAGAGCCTGGGCCTGGGGCAGACAGCACCCTGCAGGTCCCAGCAGCAGCAGGTGAAGGTGGCAGCGCTGGGCAGGATGCGGCTGTGGCTTGTGCAGCTGCCCCTCTGGCTCCAGGGACAGCAGGAGCCCCTGCCCTCCCAATGATAGGACAAGAGGAAACAGCCTCAAGTTGTGCCAGGGGAGGTTAAGGTTGGACATTAGGAACAGTTTCTTCCCCACAAGCGTTGTCCAGGCCTGGCCCAGGCTGCCCAGGGCAGTGGTGGGGTTCCCATGATCCCTGGAGGGGTTTCAAAGCCATGGAGATGTGGTGCTGGGGCACATGGTTTAGTGGTGCCCTGGCAGCGCTGGAGGAATGGTTGGACTCACTGTTCTTCCAACCCAAATGATGCTATGATTTTCTACCTTCCCCTCCCCTGCTGCCCCCTAGAGCTGTGTGGACCTTACCTTGGAGACAATGACCTCCCTGGTGCGGGCCCGCAGCTTGTTAACCTGCGTCTCGGCAATGTCCGCACGCTCCTCGGCATCGTCCAGCTCGTGCTGCACCTTGCGGTACTTCACCAGGTTGGAGTTGGCCTGCTGCTCCTGGAGGGGGTGAGCAGAGAGGCGGGTGCATGAGGCACAGCCAGGACACCAGGCTGGGAGCTCCCCATGCCGACCTCAGGGCCACCTTCCCTTCCCAGGGCAGAGCAGCCCTGTCCTCTGCCCCCGCAGGAGAGCAGCGGTGGGGACGGGCACTTACCGCCTCCTCAAACTGGCGTTTGTAGCTCTTGACCTTGCTCTGCAGCTTGTCGATCAGGTCCTGCATCCGTGTCAGGTTCTTCCGATCCTCCTCAGCCTGCGAGTGCCCCAGCCCCATTAGAAGGACCCCAGCAGATGACCCAACTCAGGCTCCAGCTGCCCCAATACCTTTATCCAAGGGTCCCAGGGCCCTTCACACATACAGCACCCACCCACCCCACCGAGCCAGCCACCAGCCCCACGTCCCCTGGTCCTGGCCCCACAGCACCTCACTTAGGAGGTACCAGCAAAGGGACAAGACAGAGAGCAGGTGGTGGATGCTGGGACAGGGAGAAGTCTGTCCTGCCCCTGTCAGTCCCAGCACAGCACCCAGAAGGAGCCCGGACTGTGCTGGGGGGAGCTGGGTAACACAAGGATCTGAGCACAGGGAGAGCTGGGCCAAGTCCTGCTGGGCTGGAGCTGTGCCCTGTGCTGCTGTACCTGGTAGCTCAGCTCCTTGATCCTCCGCTCGTACTTGCGAATGCCCTTCTGGGCTTCAGCCATCTTCTTCTGCTCCATATCCAGCTCTCCCTCCAGCTCCCGCACCTGCCGTGGGTAGAGGCCAACTCAGCAACTCTGCTCCTCAGCACCAGGCCCAGCTGAGGCCAAATCACATTCCCCAGGTCACAGCAGCCACGGCCAAGTCCAAGCCACCCCAAGCGAAGGCTGGGAGATAGCCCTGGGCTTGCAGGTCCTCAGAGACCACTGCTCACTGCCTGTGGCACAGCCTGGCCTCAGAGGGAGGGGACAGTGACAGTGCTCAACAGATCCTGGGGCCACAGAGGCCTGCTCCTGGGGGGGCACAGTCAGGGGTCTGCCCCTGCCCTCTCACCCTGGCCTCCAGTTTCTGGATCTGCTTCTTGCCCCCCTTGAGAGCAATCTGCTCTGCTTCATCCAGGCGCATCTGCAGGTCCTTGATGGTCTGCTCCATGTTCTTCTTCATCCGCTCCAGGTGCGCGCTCGTGTCCTGCTCCTTCTTCAGCTCCTCTGCCATCATGGCAGCCTGCAAGGCACAGAGGCATCACCGCAAGGCCAGGCAGCCCCAGAGGGCTCAATGGAGAAGCTCTGCAACCCCTCCCTTCTCCTCCTGCCCCGCAGCCCCTTGCCGAACCCCCCAGCGCCCTCCCCGCCCCGCGCTCTTACATCGGTGATGGCCTTCTTCGCCTTCTCCTCGGCGTTGCGGCACTCCTGCACCGCGTCCTCCACCTCGCCGCTCAGCTGCGAGATGTCAGCCTCCAGCTTCTTCTTCTGGTTGATCAGGCCCGTGTTCTGCAGACAGAGCAGGGGGGTGCCACAGGGACCGGCCACTCATCGTGGCCCACGGCCCCGCTGCCGGACGGGCCCCCCCCCGCCGCTGCTCCAGTGCCAGCAGCGCTCAGGCGGTTCCCTCACCTGCGAGTGGAGCAGGTTGACCCTCTCGGTGGCCTCCAGCAGCTCCTGCTCCGCCAGCTTCCTGCTGCGCTCCGCCTGCTCCAGCGCTGCCCGCAGCTCCTCCACCTCGGCCAGCAGCAGGTTGTTGCGGCGCTCCAAGGCGGCCGCCTGCTCCTTCAGGTCGTCGTTGTGGCGCTGAGTGTCGTCCAACTCGATTTGCAGGTCCTGCCGGGCAGCGTGAGGTCAGTGGGGACAGGAGGGAGCTGGGGCTGGCAGCTGGGACAGCGCCGAGCCCACCCCGCCCGCGGCCGATCCAACCTTGATCTGGGCCTGGAGCTGGCGGACCAGTTTCTGGAACTCGGCGGCCTGGCGGTTGGCGTGGCTCAGCTGGATCTCCATCTCGTTCAGGTCTCCCTCCATCTTCTTCCTCAGCCTGACGGCCTCATTCTTGGCCCGGGCCTCCGCGTCCAGCGTGGCCTGCATGGAGTCCATGGCACGCTGGTGGTTGCGCCTGTGGGAGGGATGATGCTTCAAACCCGTCCACCCAGGGACACCCAGACTGGGGCAGCCCTGTCAGGGCCATGGTGCCAGCTCTGTCCCCACAGTGAGGCCCAGCTCGTCCCCTCTCAGCACACACCTCAGGTTCTCAAACTCCTCGTCCTTTTCCGCCAGCTTCCTGTCCACATCAGCCTTGATCTGGTTCAGCTCCAGCTGGATGCGCAGCGTCTTGCTCTCCTCATGCTCCAGGGCCCCCTACAGACAGAAGCAGCCATCAGAAGGTGGCCCCTGGGAGGGATCTCCCGGGTCTGGCCTTGCCCCCAGCCCAGACCTATGGGGAGCAGGCCAGGTGGATCCACCCCAGGGTCTTGCTGTGGTAGCACAACTCCCATGAGAGCTGTGCCCAGGGGTGCCAGCCCAGCTCAGGCCTATCATCCTCCCACCATGGTGGGGTTTGCTGCTCCAGCAGCACCCAAACAGAGCTGCAGAGTGGGCCAGTGGTTCCTGAGGACAGTGGGCACATGCAAACATCAGGGGGAATCAAGGACCCACCTCAGCCTCCTCCAGAGCTGCTTGGATATCGCTCTTCTCACTTTCCAGGGCTTTCTTCAGCTTCTCCAGCTCATGGATGGTTTTGCCACTCATACTGATCTGGTCAGTCAGATCAGCAATCTCCTCTGGCAGGAACAGAAGGGTGTTTGGTCAGGAATGAGTTTGTGGTGTCAGCCCCACACAGGTGACATCCCCATCCCTCTGCAGCTGATGTCCCCCCAGACCCTCAGAGAACTGCTGAGATTATGTTTGGGGATGTTTCTGAGCCCAGCTGCACTGCCCTGCCACCTGGGGGGAAGACAGGGCAGGAGAGAGGCGTTAAGGACCCAGAGAGACCTGCTTGGCCAAGAGCAACACTCCCCAAGCCAGTGTCATGCCACAGCCATGGCACTCTCGGCAGCAAGACACCCACCACAAGAGCCAAGTGACACTGCCTGGCTGCCCAGAGTGACCCCAGCAAGAGGGCAGGACACGTTCTGGCTTCCTGGCTGGGCTGCTGCATCCCCCCAAGGAGGAGACAGGCCAGGTCTGCTCCCTGCCTACAAAGGACCCCATCCCACCACATGCCTGAGGACAGGGGAGCCACAGGCTGCCCATGAGAGCAGGACCCTGGGGCAGAGTCCAAGAGGAGAGCTTGAGCCCAGTCCTACCCTGCAGGTTCTTGTTCTCCCTCTTGAGGGTCTCCAGGTTGTCCAGGGACTCTTCGTAGGCATTCTTGAGCTTGAAGAGCTCCGTGCTCAGGCTGCGCGACTCCTTCTGTGATGCCTCCAGCTCTGCCTGGGTCTCCTCATACTTCTGCTTCCACTCGGCCAGGATCCTGTCAAAGTTGCGCTGCTTCTTGTCCAGGGCAGCGCAGGCCGAGTTGGCACGCTCCAGGTCCACCGAGAGGTCCTCGATCTCCGTCTGCAGCCGGTGCTTGGTCTTTTCCAGTGAGGAGCACTTGGCATGGGCAGCCTCCACTGCCTCCTCTGCCTCCTGCAGCCGGATGGCCAGCTTCTTCCTGCCGATGGCAGCAAGAGGTGAGTGCCTCCAGCCCAGGTGTCATCCCACCCCACTGCTCTAAGGCCACAACCTGCCCAAACAGCCTCAAGTCCAGGCAGGAGGGTGCAGTGTCACCCTGGGGCCTGTGAGAGCCCCATCCTTGAACAGGAACTCGCCACCTGCAAGGAGCAGACTCCTGCCGTGAGACTCACTTGGCTTCCTCCAGCTCCTCCGTCCTCTGGATGGCATCTGTCTCATACTTGGTTCTCCACTGAGCCACTTCTGCATTGGCCTTGGATAAGTTCCTCTGGAGCTCACTCTTGGCCTCCACCTCCTCCTCATACTGCTCCCGCAGCAGGTCACAGTCATGCCGGGAGGCTTGCAGGGCATGGGCCAGGGCGTTCTTGCTCTGAGGAGGAGAAGGCTCATGAGGGGAGCAGCTGCCCCCAGGCTCCAAGACATCAGCCATGGCACTGGGACTGGGGGCAGCAGGAGGGAACTTCTGTATTTCCCAGGCTAAGAGCTGCCCATGGGGCTCCTGTGTACAGGATAAGACCCACCTCCCCAGTCCAAGAATCTGGGCACACATACTGTTCCCCGAGATCTGTGTCACTCAGAGATCAGCCATGTCCTAGAAGCCTCACCTTGGTCTCCTCCTCCAGCTGCCTCTTGAGTTCCTCGATGTTCTGAGTGAATGAGGTCTTGCCACGGCTCAGCTGGTTGATGAAGGACTCCTTCTCCTCCAGCAGCCGACTAAGCTCCCCTGGGTTCAAACAGAGACAAACCTGCTACTTTGGGGACACAGGGTTGCAATCTGCTTGAGCTCACACTTCCTCAGAGCCTGTGGCCTTCATCTGCATGGAGACCTCCAGCAGCCCCAGCTGTGTCCCCACCCAGGCACGCTGGGGCCCGTGGGCAGAGGTGCACGTCAGCAGCTAAACGCAGTCAGCCAGCAAGGAACCCCCTCCTTCTGATGCCTGAGATCACAGCACATCCCCCAGCACAACGAGCATCACCACAGAGGTCCTCTCTTCCTTGCCAAGCTCCACGATACCTCTGCAGGCCCCAGAGGGGGCACAACAGGGCCATCACACTGCCCTCCACTCCAGATGGAGCTCCAGCTACTTTTTTTGTCCATGGGAGGAGGACAGTCTGCCCAGCTGAACCATGGCTGCCCCCCTCAGCCATCCCAGTGCCAGGCCAGCCCCGGGACAGCTACACGTGCCCTGGACCTACCGTTCTCGGTCTGCAGCCTGCCCCGCTGCGTGCTCACGTCGGCCAGCTGCCGCTGCAGCTCGTCCACTTTGGACTTGGCCTCGTTCAGCTGGTCCTCGTAGGTGCGGCACAGCTTCTCGGCGCTGGCCTGCGCACACCAAACAAAGCCCGTGTGAGACCCAGCTCTGCCCAGTGAGCACCGGTCTCCCAGGAGGGGCTCAGCCACTGCATCACCCCAGGACCCCACTGCCCGGCTCAGCTGAGCCACGTGCAGAGAGCAGGAGCCTGACAGAGCTCTCGTGTGTGTCTCTGCTGAGCTAACAGTGGCTCTCTGGAGTCAGTCTCCCATGAAATGTCTTCACAGATCCTCCAGACCTGACCGGGACAAGCAAAGCCTCCTGCAAGCACTGCCATAGTGACACAGGGACAAGCCAGTCCCCGTGGCAAGAGGGACTTGGCCGTGGCAAAGAGCTGCCGTGGACGTGATCTCACGGACCTGGCTGTGCTGAACACGCTGCAACCGGTTCACGGAAGAGCTGAACCCGCCCCATACAGAACCAGCGCCCACCTTGTTCTTGGTGAGGTATTCGATGTTGGACGACAGGTCATCCACCTCCATCTTCATCTCGCTCTTCTCCTTCTCCAGCTTCTGCTTGACACGCTGCAGGTTGTCGATCTGCTCACTCAGCTCGGCCACGCTGTCCGCGTGCTTCTTCCGCAGGGCAGCCGCCGTGGACTCGTGCTGCAGAGTCGCCTCCTCCAGGTCCCTCCGCAGCTTCAGGAACTCTGCTTCCCGCTTCTTGTTCATCTCCAGCTGCGTGGCCGTGGCCCCACCAGCCTCCTCCAGCCGCTCGCTCAGCTCCTCCAGCTCCCGCGACACTTCTGCCCGCTGCTTCTCCACCTTGGCTCGGGCAGCACGCTCAGCCTCCAGCTCCTCCTCCAGCTCCTCGATCCGGGCCTGGCAGAGACAGAATAAGGCAGTGACCTTGTGAAGCTCCAGCATCTTTGCTCCTCACAGTGGAGCAAGGTGTCTCCTCTGAGGCTGGGGAGCAACAAGGCACCAGCCTGGAGCAAATACTTGGGCTGTCCCAGGGTTCTCAGAAGCAAACATGGCTGGTGCTCCTTAGCGGACTGTTTTGCAGAGCTCCTGCTCTCCTGCGGACCCTGCCATCAGGATCCAGGTGGATATCAGCCTCCCTTCAGGGGCAACCTCCCTCCAGACTGCCTGAACCTGGGGGCCCATCTCTGCTAGGAAGAAGCCCAACACACTAGATTTGGATCTTCAGAGTTTGGGCACTGGATTTAAGGTTTTAGACTGGGCAGAGAATGACATCCTAGAAGCTGTTCCTCATACTGGTGCCAGCTTCCACCTCAATAGTTCCTTCTTTAATTTTCAGTCCACCACGTTTTGGCAGAGGACTTGGCTTCTGCTAACAGTGCCAGCTTTTTTTCATCACTCTTTTGCCAAGGAGATGTCCCTGTGCTCAGAGAGAAACTGGTCCATGCAGATTCCCCAGCACGCTACATCTGATGGGAATTTAGGACTCCTGGACTTTGAGACCAGCTCTTGTCACCATACCTGGAGCTCCTTGATCTTCTTCTGCAGCTGGTTCTCAGTCACTTGCCCATCTTCAATCCTTGAATTCAACTGACTTATTTCAAAGTCTTTTCTGCGAAGAAAGAAGGCAGAGCCTCTGGTCAGACAAATGCTGTCCTGCCAAGTCCCTCTGGCTCCTGAAGCCAGAAGAAAATTGTTCCCTGCAATATAACACCTAGGTCCAGAAGACAAACAAACCCACAGAGGAAAGGGACTGGAGGGGTAAGTAGCAGCACAGGGACAGGGTTGGAGTGGTCAGACTGGCAGCCACCCCAGCTCTGAGGTTTCCCTTGTGAGGTCCCTTTGGTGTTGTTCTCCAGTTTGCCAGTGAGAAAGGGATAGGAGTGATTAACTCTGTACTTGTAGCTGAGGTCCCAGCTCTGTGTTAGAATCCTGCCAGGCAAGTCTCTGCTCTCCACCCCCATCTACTCTCAGGTCTATAGTGCCCTGATATATCAGTCTGCAGCTGACAAGCTCCTCAGCATCTCTGCCAAGAGCCCAGGAAAACCAAGCCCCCATTTTGCTTGTACTGATCCCACCAGCAGTGCTCAAAGCCACCACCCAGCAGCCCTGCAGAGGCCACATGTCCACTTGATGTAGAGTTGGGCTCTGGCCTGGCAGACCAAGCAAGCACACAGCCCAGGCACGTAACACACTTACTTTTTGAGTCTCTCCTCTAGCTGCTGTTTGTCATTCTCCAGATCCATTACAGACTCTTGTGTCAGCTTCAGGTCTCCTTCAAGCTTCCTCTTTGCTCTTTCCAGGTCCATGCGGATTTTCTTTTCTTGTTCAAGAGAGCTCTCCAGCTGGAGAATGAAGGGAGACAGGATAGGGAGGGAAAGGACCCTCTGTGGCCCCAGCCTTCCCCACGTCAACTGCTGTGGGACCTTCACCCAGCCCTGAGAGTGAGAGCTGTTCCCTAGTTGGTCTCCAGTCCCACTCCCTCCCCCCAAGACTGCTCTCCAAGAGGTACTCTTGGTTCAGGGGCAGTTTGTCAACGGGGTGATTCATCAATGGGCCACATTAAATGGGGATCCGTTAACAATCCCACCCTCCAGCTCCCACTCAGGGCTCTCCTGGAGGTGGGACTCAAACCTCTCCTCCTTGACTCTCAGTGGCCTATGACTCACATCGTCCACTTGCTGCTCCAGTTTGACTTTGGCTTTGGTCAGTGTGTTGACCTTGTCTTCCTCAGCCTGCAGGTCATCCAGGGCCTGCTGATGGGCCTCTTGCAGTGCTTTCTTCTCTTTGGTCAGCTTGGCAATGATCTCATCCAGAGCAGCCATCTCTTCAATCAGGTTTTTAACCTAGATCAGTGAGGTCAAAAATTGAGTGCATCTCCTCAGAGGGAGGAGATGCAGCGCTAAAACAGGAGGCTGACCCATGTAAGTCAGGAGTCCACGATCAGCAGCAGCTTGGCATCACAGCAGCAGCAGCCAGCCCCTCTCCCCTCGGCCAAGGTGGTTCCACCGGGAGGTCTGTCAGTGGCCCAGTCACTTGCCATTGCACAGAACCGTTTGCCCACACCACTCCTGTGCAACACCAGAGGGGTTTGCCCTCTCCCACACCTCTTTGCACTGTGCCCTGCCCCAGCTCCCACCCAACAGCAGCCTTGTCCCTGGTGTTTCTCTTCAGTGCTCCCTCAAGGTCTCGGGGCAAGGAGGTTGTGCTCTGCAGGGAGGGACAGTTACCTTGTTCTCTGTGGCATGCTTCTCCTTCTCCACCTTGGCCAGAGTGATCTCTAGGTCATCAATGTCCTTCTTCAGCTCTGCACACTCATCCTCCAGCTTGCGTCTCTTGGCAGTGAGGTCTGAGTTCATCTCCTCCTCATCCTCCAGACGTTCTGTCAGCTCCTTCACCTTGGCCTCCAGCTGGATCTTGGACTTGATCAGCAGGTCGCAGCGTTCCTCTGCATCTGCCAGGTTGTCTTGCTCCTGGGACAGGCACAGGAGAGGCAGTGCTAACCCCCTGCCCCAGGAGCACACCAGCAGGCTCTCAGCCATGCTATGCTGGCCCGGAGAAGCTCTCCTCATGGAAGGGGCAGAGCAAGTCCGAGATGCTCAGGTGTACAAAAAAGACAGCTCCAGTCAGTGCCCGTTCTCAAGGGCTGTGGGACAACGACTAACACTACCCAGGGCCAAAGAGCTAACAGCAACTGAATTTTCTAGAAGAAGGAAACACTGCACTGACACTGCCTAGAACAGAAATTGCCATCCTTCCCACCCCAGTGTGAGGAGATCACCCTTCACAGAGCCAGAGGAGCATGAATCCCCATGGCAGGCAAGCCTGGGACATCACTTTGGATTTGCACCAAGTCTGACATTGCATTGCAAACAGATTGTGGTAACAGAACTGCAAGAGGCTGAAGGAAGAATCTAACATGCTCTGCTCCTTCTCCTACCCAGGGACCATGCACTATCCTTACACTACCAGAGACAGGGTGAGGAACTCACTGCCTGCAGCTGGAGAGCCAGGTCATTCTTCTCCTGGATCATGGAGACCTGCTTCTCCTCTAGCTCCTTCCTCTTTGCCTCAGACTTCTCCAGAGCCTCCTTCAGCTTCTGGAACTCCTCCTTCAGGTTGGCCATTTCCTTCTCAGTCTGAGCAGACTTGAGTAAAGGCTTGATCTTGAAGAACAGCTTCATCCAGGACCAGTTCTTGACAGCGTTGAAGGCCCGGATGTTCCACTGGATGGTATAGAGCGCTTCCCTGGAGGGATACAAGCACAGCATCATCATGAGTGTAGATTCCCTATCTCCCATCTTCACTGCAGCAGAGACCTGGTTTTTGAAGGCTTGGACTTGGCTCAGCTCTCCACCAGGGGAGCAAATGTTGAGTGAATGGCCCATTGTCCCCAGAGTGTAGTGGCCCCAGCAGGATGGGAGGTGTGACCTGGCTGTCAGGTCTCCTCATTCTGCATGCCTTTGAATCTTCTAGTAGAAACCAAAGGCTCCCCTCATCTAGACAGGCTGACCCTCCCTACCAGGTCCATGTCAGGACCTCTGCCTGCATCCCTCCAGGACAGGGCCTTACCTAACCACTGCCAGCCATAGACAAGGCACAGGTCAGACCCACTGAAACGTGCAGAAGGAACAAGGAGAGATGCTCACAAAGTCCTGCCTCTTCCCCCCACAACTCTACCTCCTGCTGATGATCTTCTGGTACTCAATGCGCATGAGGTGCCCACGGATCCTGGCCTGCAGCATGGTGAGGATCTTGGCCAGACGCTCATCTCGCATCTCTTCCAGCAAACCCAGCAAACCAGCCTTGAAAAACACCTGCAGGCAAGAGGGTGAGAACCGAGTCATTGGCTGAGAGGACAGAGGGCTGAGGGGTAACCCAAGCCATCAGGCAGACTCTGGGCTACACGCAGCCCAAAGCAGGACACCCAGAGCAGCGAGGGCTACTCGCTGCAGGTTTAGGTGCCCTCCCCACACACCTACGTGCTGCACTGGTTGGGGGGCATCCACACAGGACACTGGCAGAGCTGGGCACCAGATCTCCCTGCCCTCGCACCCCCAGCAGGCACTAGCTCCTATACTGGGTGGTATGAGGTGACCTTCTGCTCAGACCTGTTTCTTCCCAACCTATTTCTTCCTCTGGTCTCCTCAGTCCCATCAAGGACCAGATGCTACCCCCAGCAGAGGGCTTCAGCAGGGCTGGGGCCAGGCAGAGTGCAAGCTGGGCACGCAGAGCAAACTGGGACTGCAGAGAGACAGGAGGGGCAATGTATCCCCCCCAGAAACCAGCTTCCTGGTCTCACCTTGGTGTGACCAAACTTGTACTGCGAGTGGTCCAGTTCCAGGGAGCTCAGCAGCTTCTCTGTGGCCTTTCTGCTGTCCACAAACTTATCATCTGGAATGGCTGCTGGATTCAGGATACGGTAGCTGTAGGGACAAAGCAGAGAGAGCCCCAGCACAAAGTTGATGGCTCCATCACCATCCCTGTACTCCAGTCATGCCAGTTCCCCCTCAAAGCATGTCACTGCAGCACTGGCTGGAGCCCTCTATGAACCAGGAGCTCCAGGGCACAGTATGGGCTCTTCTGCAGAGCAGACATCAAGGAACCCTGCCAGATCTTAGTCCCTGAACACAAGGAAGACTGTGCAAGAGGAGACCATGCCTGGTCAGACCCAGGCCAAGCAGGGTGGATGGGGCCAGACTGCAGAACGGTGAAAATCCCAAGGACAGAATGAAATCTGAGCCAGGATCAGAGGACCTGAGACTTGCCACCACTCACCTGCTCCAGCCCTACATTCAGGACCTCAAACATCACCAGCCCTGCTGCCCCATGATGTCTGGCACCACAGAGCCAGCAGCAGAGCTGTCCCACGCTGCACACATGCTGGGCGTACTGTGGGGGTTCAGACCAGCCCTGCACAAGCTGGGGAGCAGGTCAGAGCCAGGGCAAGTCCCTATCCTCTCAGAATATGTGGTGGTTTCTGGAAGAGGAAGAAGAGGGAGTTACCGCTGCTTGAAGTCTGCGTAGAGGATCCTGTTGGGGAATCCCTTTCGGCAGATGCGGATCCCTTCAAGGACACCGTTACACCGCAGCTGATGCAGCACCAGGAAGGCATCCATGGCTCCTGTGGGTGAGAACAAAGCTGGAGCAGACACTCGGCCCAAGGGGACAGGGGAAATGGAGATGCAGCATGGACCAGAACTCTGGGAACAGCCTGTGGTTTTGAACCTGTCTTGTGGGCCTATGCTGAGCACCAGTGCTGCAGCCTGGGCCTCGGATGGTGGAAACCAGCCTGGAAGACTCATCCATGCCTGCTGTTACATGGCACCCAACCACCAGTGCACAGCCAAAATGGGGAGTCTGGCAAAACTCGTTCTCCCCCGTAGAGGAGACTGGCATGGGTCATAGGGGTTTCCACACTGAGATGGGGCCAGGTCTCAGTGGCAGCAGAACTGCTGAATGAAAAGGGTTGGGGAGAAGGTGGGTGCAAGAGTCCCCCACCAGCTCCCACATATGGACGTTACCCAAAGGAACTGCTG
Source organism: Actenoides lindsayi (assembly GCA_025331215.1). NCBI lineage: Eukaryota > Metazoa > Chordata > Aves > Coraciiformes > Alcedinidae > Actenoides > Actenoides lindsayi. The sequence continues at coordinate 47,802 of WTSP01022559.1, forward strand.
AGATGTTGTCTCAGTCCCTGCATACCTGGGGTCTTTGTCTCATTGGGGATGATGCAGCGGACAAAGTGGGGCTGAGTGGAGCGCAGGTTGGTCATCAGCTTGTTGAGATTCTCCTGTAGGGCAGACATGGGGGTTGAGGCATGAGGGGACAGCTCTGCTCCCCTACAACACTTCTCCCCAGCCCCTTCCCACCATGGGCAGGGGGAGAGCAAACCCTCAGAGCCCCTTCCCATTCTTCATGAGCGCTATCCTGACAATGGGACATCCCCAGCCCTACAGCAGGACCATGGCCTTCTGCCAGGGTGGGAGCAATGGCCAAGGGGACTGGGCTGGTGGATGTGCCAAATGGCACCTGCAGGTTTTGCTAAGCCAGAGAGGAGCCAGATGCTTCCCAAGTGTTTGTAGGCAAAGTTTTGCTGCAGGGGAGAGCCAGGAACACAGGACTGAGCCTATTCCTGGTGTACAGCTCTGCTGGTGCCCATCACCCTGCGCTCAGCACCCCGCAGGTCCAGTTCTGGCACCCACTGCGGCTGCAGTCCTCATCTCATCAGAATTTCCCTGCATCTCAGCAGTGCTGCTTGTGCCCTTTGGCTGTGACAGAGGGTCCTGCTGATCCATCCTAGATCTCCTTTTCTCTCCAAGGCCAGGCTCAAGCCAAGCCATGGTCCTGCCTTTTTTCTTGTGGGAGAGGCACCTGCACCCTCCATATTTCCAGGTGGCCCTCCCCTCCTCGTACAGGCTCAGCCTGTCCAGGACCAGCTTGGGCATCAGAAACACCTTCCCCACAGCTTCGTGTCATCATGGGGCAACTTTTTGCTGCAGACACTTTTCCCCAAGGCCTGGGACTTGTCCGGGAGGAAGAAAGTCACACATCTCCCTGAATGGGGGCTCTGACACTGCCCTCTGTGAGCACCCTGTCATCACAAGGCTGTCATGGCAGGACACAGCTTTGGGCTCACACACCCCTCTGAGCTGTTTTCCAGTTGCTTAAGCTCTGGGGTGGACAAATAACACCTGTGGTGAGCATGGGAACAGGGGTGTGTGTTATCCCGAGCTGTAAAACAGCTCGGGTCACCTCCCCGGACAGGACAGCAGAGAGCTGCCCGCTCAGAGACCAGTAAGATCCTCCTCCATTTTCTTCTGCCCAAAGGCTGTCCTTCCCGCCGACAAGAATGAGGAGAGAAGTAGCACAGACTTAAAGTGATGTTCATGTAATACATCATCTAAACATCACTACAAGTCTTAACTGCCGCTCTCTCAAAGGCGAAGGAGCTGCCGGGCAGCACAAGCGCGACGCGGGCAGAAGCAGCGCAAGCCCCGGCTCACAGGGAGCCATCGCCATCCCAGCCCAGAGCCTCGTGTCCTTCCCTAGCAGCGTGGGGATGGGGCTGGGACTCTGTCAGGCACAGGCCTCGCCCAGGGACGAGAGGGTGTTAGAAGCTTTTGCCTAGTGGTGGGCCTTCAGGAGCCCTGGTGGTCCAGCAGGCTCCAGAAGCTCACGTGCAAGATGCCCCAGAGTCTTGGGGGGGGAAGCGGGACCGAGACCGGGACACTTTGAGCATGCTTCCCTCATGGCCTTGGGTGAGGGACTGGCTCTTACCTTGTGCAGCTGCGACACTGTTTGGAAAGAAGCTGCCTTTTTACGTTTCTCCTTGGTCCCTGGCTTGTGAGGTTCCTCTGTTGGATTGAAATATTGATTAATTACATATCTTGTAATGAAATACTGATTAATTACAAGCAGAGCATCTGCTTGGCTTGGAGGTCTCAGGAGCACCCCTAAACACACTTGAAAAATGCCCACAGCCCCTGCTCACTGTAAAGCAGAGATGGTAGAGTGCCCTCCTGCAGAGCAAAGTCACAGCTCACCAAAACATCTCCCACAGCACCCAGCTCTGGGTGTCACTCCTCAGCTCTTGGTAGCAGGAGACCCCTTCATACATCCCAAGTCACAGGGCCACCAGCACAGCTCTACAGCACCACACAAGCTCAGCCTAGTCCTAACCACCCCCCTAAAGCCCCTTGGCCAGCACTGCATGTCCAGAGTAGCCACCTCCCCGGGTCAGAGAAGTTTTTAGGGGTCAGTGAGGGTCTTCACTTTGCCTGGGCTGCTAGGTGCAGGAACGCTGCATCAACAGCTGGGCGTGGGGGTGAGAAGGCTTTGCTGCAAAAGGAGGGAGAGACAGGTCACAAAAGGAGGAAGGTGGTTCCTTACCTGAAGTAGAGCTCACATAGTTCTCGTAGAGGGAGGCCAGGAGCTTGTTTTGGGATTTTTGGAAGACGGACACCACTGTCTCATTCAGGGGGTCCTTGTTCTTGTCCAGCCACCCAATGATGTTGTAGGGCACCTGTCACCAGAGGAGAGGAAAAGGTAAGGACAGCCCTGCAGGTGGGAAGGGGTGAGTGCTGTGGAGGAGCTGCCAGGGGACATACCACACCAGCATAGTGCACCAGCTCAAAGTGGGCCTCATATTTCCGCTTTTTATCCGGACGGGGCTTCTGGAAGTTAGGTGACTTCCCAATGTGGTTGTCATAGAGCTTAGCTTTGAATGACATGTCGGAAGCCTTCGGGAACATGCACTCCTCTTCGAGGATGGACAGGATTCCCAGTGGCTGCAGGGAGAAGGTGGTAGAAAGAGGTCTGAGGGGGGATTCTCTGTGCCACCAAGCAAGGCGAGGCAAGGCTTGGCTTGGGAGACCTCGCCCTCATTCAGGCAAATGATGCAAGACATCGACCATGGAGCGAGCTCTCCCTGGTGTATCTGACCTCCAGCCAGTCAGAGTAGGACTGGCCAGGCCTGCAAGACATGGGAGCTTGCCCAGGTCCATCGGATCGTTGGGAAAGGGAGATCCTCTCCAGTATCCTGACAGGTTTGCTGCTTTCCAGAAAAGAAACAGTGAGTTTCTTCAGTGCAATGGTGGAAATCTTTTCTGCAAGCTGCTTTGAATCAGCAACTGCTCAAGAGGCACTGAGGGGCAGCAAGTGGGTGGGAAAAAAAGGGCAGAGGTCACTGTTCTCTGGAGGAAAAGGCCACACCACATTTTGTGGCTCACTGGTGGGCAGGAAGAGAATTTCTGTGGTTTCATAAAGTCAAAATTTGTGTCAAAAAAGGATTCAATGGGATGGAGGTTCTGACCTGTAAGAGTCGGGAAACCAAAGTTGGGCACCTGACATCGACTGGGGAGGGAATAATTTCATTTCTGGTAGCAGAGCACCTCTCACTGTTCCTGTCTTTGCAAACAAGCCACCTACCAGAAGTACCATTCCTGTGCCCTGACTCGTGCTTTACCTTCTCAATCAGGTCGATACAAGCCTGCAGGTCCAAGCCAAAGTCAATGAAGACCCATTCGATGCCTTCCTTTTTATATTCTTCTTGCTCCAGGACAAACATGTGGTGGTTGAAGAACTGTTGCAGCTTCTCGTTGGTGAAGTTGATGCACAGCTGCTCAAAGCTGTTATACTGCAAGAACAAAACAACCCCGTGTCAGAAGGAGGAGCTGCAGACGTGAAGGGATTCACTCTTCTGCTTTGTGTGGGTGTGAAGAGTGATCTCTGCTAGGCTCAGCTAGTTCACTACCAGAGCAGGCAGCCAGCAATCATTGGAGATGTGCCCACAGCAATGTCAGGACAGCCCTTGCGAGTTGTCTGTTTGCTCCAGATAAATTAATTCAGACAAGAGCTCTTTTTCTGATAAGAAGGCAGTTTCTTGAGGAAGATAGAGCTGTCAGATAGTAAAGGACTGAGCTATCTACCACCTTCCCCAAATCCATTGCAGTGGGCCTGGCAGAACTCACGTCAAAGATCTCGAAGCCTGCAATGTCCAGTACTCCGATGAAGAACTGTCTGGCCAGCTTGGTGTCTAGGGTCCTGTTGATCCGAGTCACCAGCCACTTGAACATGCGATCATAGGTGGCTTTAGCCAGGGCTCCCACAGCATTGACAACCTGCCAAAGCAAATCACAGAGTAGGTCACGAGCACTTCCGCTTCTCCCTGCTTTTGTAGCAGCTAGAGGCTGAAGAAGAGAGCTCCTCTTGGCACACAAAGGACAGACAGACAGATCCAGGGAGTTCATGGTTACAGTATATGCTCCAAGAGTAGTTTTCACATGCTCACAAGGGTGTTCTTGTGTCCCTAGCCTGATCTTGGCCTCCAAGATCTTAGGATACAGATTCAGGCTAAAGTGATATTTTCAGAAGCCTTGTGCATGGCAGGAGACTACAGCTCATTTTAGATAAGACATCAGCTTCTAAGGTCTCTTTGAATTTTACTCGAGGACTGGCTTGCACTATTCAGGACAGGTTTTGGTTCCTAATGGTTATGTGGCTGGAATCTGACAGGATACGATTTCAGCTGCATTTGGGTCTCCCACAAGATCAGTTTAGATGAGTATTTAGACGAGTTTTCTACTCTGCAGATCTGAGCTCTTCATGGAAGTGTGACTCTGAAGCAGAGCCATGGAAATGGACCTCTTCTGGCTGTGATCCAACCCACATTTTAAAGACACTGCATTGGGCCTCCAACCTTGGTCAATATCCACAATCATCTGCCAGCTCTGCCACCAACTTTCCCAGCCGCTAAAAGCCAGTACCTGTGGATACATCTCATGCTGCTCTGAAGTCTCCTCCTAAACCCCAAAGCATGAACAGAAACACCAGTCACCCCGTGCGGAGGACATTACGTGATGGGCCTGCCTGCAGAGGAGTCACCTACCAGCATGAGCAGAGAGCCCGTGTCCCAGCACACTCACCTGTTCCACATTCTGACCTTTGGTCACATATTCATTGCCCACTTTCACCCGGGGATGGAGCAACCCCTTGATGAGGTCAGCTGAACTGATTCCCATCAGGTAGGCAGCTTTGTCAGCACCTGTAAACAGTACAAAGACATGAGGAGCTAGCAAGGAAGATGTGGGAAGGAAAATAAAAACTACCAGCTCTTCTGTTGATCAATGTTAACTATCCTAGTTTTTCCATCTGCTCCAGAGTCTCCTCCAGTGTCTAGCATGATTTCCCACCTTGGATACTGTAGGATGCTTTTAAAGTCCAGACTCCTTGCCTGAGAAGTTTCTGTTTGGAGGAGATGGCCATAGCAGACCTGCTGCACCTTACTAGCTGCCTAGCAGGCTTTTGAGTCTTCTTGGTCTGGGATCTCTATGCATTTTTCCAGTGGCAGCCTGGATTCCTGTGCAGTGAATTTGACCAGAAGAGAGGCAATTTCCTTGCTTATCTTTCATAGACTCCTAATAGCAGACTGTAGCTTGAAAATCCCCTTTGTAGGGAAATCACTGCTAAATAAAAGTATTTAATTACTGGGTAGCATCTGAATCCTGTGTTGATATACCTCAGGCAAGTAGGACACTTCCTCCATGACCATCAGCATGACAAGCCCTGATCTTGGGAGTCATTTCTCCTGGATCCCTGCCTCAGCTGAGGTATAGCTACTGCTTAAGCCCCCCACTTAAGCAATAGGGTTCCTCCTTCTCCTCCTGCCACATGCTGGAAAGTCACCCTCTCCTTGAAGCTCTCTCCATTACTCCCAGGAGGAAGGAAGTGCAAAAGCAATAGGAAATATTTGAGCTCTGACTTTACAGGTCTGCTCTGCAGCCTGACTGCTCTCTTGGATCCAGGATTTGCATTGGATTTTCCTAAGCAACAAACAAAGAAAAGTATTAGACAGTGACTGTATCCTACTCTAACCACTCTTTAGGGGGCTGACCTGAGGAGGTCCTTGCAGTCTTGATCATGACCTGGCTCATATTCTGTGGATGACTTGCTCTGGAAAGCTGTCTAATGAACTGTGAGAGAGGAGGTAGTGAAGGGCAGGAGAAGATTGAACAAAGTGGAGCACAGCCAGAGTGTGACAGCCTCTGATGTTGCTGAAGCAAGTCTGATGCAGATGAGACTAACTAATGCTTGCAGAAAAGGCTGTCCTAACTATGCCCGCTCAAGGATAAGCCCCTTTGTGCACCTACATCAGGTCCCAAGACAGCAGGGTTGCTTGGGATCATGGTCACTGATCTTCCCAGAGCAGGCCAGAGAGTCACAGTCTGCCCCTGCAGGAACATGGGTGCTCAGCCCAGGCTGGGCAGATCTGGCAGCATGGACCCAAACTCACTTTCAGTGCCGTCAGCCTCTGCCTGCTCTTCTCGCTGCTTTTGCTTGAACTTCATGTTGCCAAAGTGCATGATTGCGCCCACTATTTTATAGGAGCCATACTTCTCATCGTTGCTGAAGCCCAAGATGTCCATGGCGTGCTGAGGAGAGACAAAGCAATTTAGGTAGAACAAAATCACCACTCTGAGGTGAGGGTTGGGCCCCCCCACCTTCTCCTAAGGTGCTCTCCCTATCCTGGGGCTCTGGGCAAGGTGCTCTATCTGGTGGGCACCTAGCCAAGGAACTCTGTCCATGGGATTTTGAATGAGTCCAGCTCCCAGAAGATCTATTTGAAAGCAAAAGGCCTAGCCTAGCATCCACAAGCAGAAGGTTTTCCAAGCTTCTCATCTTCTCATGGGAGCCATGGGAAGTGCTCATGTGCTACCAGCCTTTCCTAATCTGGGGAATTACTTTCCCTTTTCAGCCTGAGAAGGCTGTTGATGGAGATTAGAGTCAAGCTTTTTCTTGTAGGCTCACAGCCTGTGTAGAGCAGTTGCCAATAAAGCAGAGGGCACTCAAGGGACACACAAAAGCCAGGACACATCCCGATGTCTGCCCAGAGGGAGGTTGTTCCATTCCCCCGGGCCCTGCCTCGGGCTGTGCAGTGGGAAGGCAGTACACGTACATCTGTCGCCATGAGTTCCTCGCCGTCATCCAGGTTGTCCACAGTTGTTACACCCTGAGAGCAGAAGTGGTAGTCATAGGGGTTGAGGGAGAGCAGCAGCATATCTGTTGGGGGAAGACAAGTAGAGGGTGAGGCCAGTTCTGATAGCAACGAAGCTGGGAGAGAGGAGCAACCCCGGACAGAGATAAAGAGGTAAAGGTGTCACCAGCCTCAACTAGAGGGCACCAGCTGGTGGGAGAAGTAGCCTCTTCAAGGCCAGGCAGGTCCACACATGGGTCCATCTCATCTGTGATGTGTCTCCTATTTGCTATCTTGGGATATGGCTTGGCTGCAGACTGATTTAGAAGTGGCCATCCATGTCCTTGTGACCACCAGATAAGATTACTGCTCTGCACAGCTCCCCAGACCTGCCTAATAAGGCATTGTTCTCGAGCCAGCAACAAGCTCAAGAGCCCACGGCCAAGAGGCTGCCCACCCCACCCAGGGGACTGTGCCAGCCATCTTTCTGCAGTGTGGAAAGGTTTCCTGTGCACTCCATGTGCCCTGGCACCCAGAGGGCAGGGCTGCTTGGAGCACAGGACTGCCCCAGTGCACATTCAGGTCATCTGGGACTGTCCTGGAGAGCACATCTAGGTTATGTCCACACCAGGGCTGCTGCTGCTGCAAGTTTGCTGTGTAGCTGCTTTCAAGCTCACTTGAAACAGGTCATCTCTCTAGGGTGGCTGAAGCAGCTCAGAGCAGGCTGCAAAGCTCTTCTCTGACCCTGGGATGAGTAAATATCCACCACAAACCTGCACACGCTGGGGTTGGTGCTGTACCCACCACACATGGAGGACTCTGTGCAAGGCAGCTTTGTAAAGCACACTCCCCCTCACAGGTAGACCCTGACTGACAACTTCTCTGCTCCCAGACAGTTGCAGAAAGGGCTTTAGTCTGGCTTCTCAGTCTGTGTGGATAAAAGAGTCTGGACTAGATGACCTCTTGAAAATCCTTCCACCCCGAAACATCTGCCAATCCTCTGATCCTGTGCAGCTAGCAAAGCAGTCAAGGGCAGTGCCTGCATGGGGACCTGGGTTTGCTCATTCCCTCTGGACCCCAAAGCTGACAACAGAGCTCTTGGTGTCTGTTTTCAGGCCATCCTGCTGTAAAGACTACACCACGGCTTCAACTGCCTTACCTTGCAGCTCTGGTTTCTTCCCAGAGAGGATCTGGTAGTAGATATGGTAGCTTCGCTCTTTGGGTTGCTGGAAAATCACTCTTGATTTTTCCAGAAGATCTAGAATCAAACAGGGCAGAGGAGTTAGAGGAGGGCTTGTTCTCTCCTAGAGATGCCCCAGCACCACCACACGCAGCGAGCTGAAGTCCCTCCGCACATGGTTACTCACAGATGTCAATGTCTGCAGAGGCCAACTTCCCTGAGGGGCCAAAATGGATCCGGATGAACTTGCCCTGAAAACACATGCAGGAGATAAATGCTGGGCTTGGCTACACAGGTACAACACTGAACAGCACCCAGAAACCTCAGACAACTACAAGACGCTGGCAGTTTCCAACTTCTTAGGTTTCTGCTGATGCCAGGCAAGTTACTGGGCTCTGCGAGTGGTAGGTGGGTGAACTTTTCTGCTTTGTAACGTGCAGATGGTCAGACAGCATCGCCTTCGGCATTAAACACTCAGCAGGCAGACATTCCACTGCCAGCAGATAAATCCCTGTCCTCAGGCCTGTTCTTAAAGCTAAGCACTTCTGCAGGGCAGTGTGACACTGAGCCTGCCCACAGCCTCCCACTCTGCAGTGGGAGGAATCCCACCCAGGAGTGTCCCCTCTCCCTCCAAGACACAAGACCAGGCACCAAAGCCACCCGTGGCTGACGGACGCTGCACCTCACAGCAGACCCAGGCTGGGCTTAGCAAAAAGGGTGCTGCTCCTTGGAAGGGGCACCCTTGTCCATCCCAGCATCAGCACTCCAGGCTGCGCTTACTGGTTCTGGAAGGGCCTTCTCTCCAGCCCCAGGCTGTGACACCAGGGCGATTAACTCTCGCCAGCACACCATTTAGTGCACTGATGTCACCAGAAGAAGCATGGCCTCAGCACTCCAGTCCCACCAGGAAGCAGAGTGAGCTCCCCATGCTGTACAAAACTACAATGCCTCAAGTTCAGCTCCCAGGACCGTGGCACGTCAGCTCGCTGTCCACCTCAGACACTTACAAACCGTGAGGAGTTGTCATTTCTTATGGTCTTGGCATTGCCAAAAGCTTCCATAGCAGGGTTAGCCTCAATGATTTGATCTTCGAGGGTGCCCTGGAAAACAAAACCAACGGAGGTGTCAGCTCCCACCCAGTCCCAGGGGCTCCGTTACCAGCAATGCAGGAACAGAGAGCAGAGCTCCTTCTACCCACTACTCTCCTGGGCTGTCTGTAGAGCCCCCCGAGCCATCTCCTCATCTCGTAAGTCAGTGCAGCTCAGTTTAGGGGTCAGCAGAGCCAGGTGCTCTCTGTGGGCTTCTCCTTGCCTAAACTGGTCCCTCTGAAGATCCAGGCTGCTGTCCCCTCTGCACACAGCAGTCCCTAGCCTCTTTCTTAGGCCACCACAATACTCAATCCAAGAGCAAACACACAGTCACCACAACAGTTTGAAACACTTCAGTCTTTTCGACCCTGCCAGACTTTTCCTCTTCCGCTGAACACAAGTCTTGGACAGTTCAGTGTGCAGCACATTGCAAAAGGAGAGATCCAGAGAGCAGGCTTGATCTACAACTCCCTACACCACCAACATGCACAGTGTGATGGGAACACATCACAGGTCCCAGCTGGCGTGACCTGCTGAACTCTCTGGGGCTCTCCTGAGCAAACCCCAAGGTTAATCTTCCTCTAACCTTGTTTTTCCATTCGTGTTTCGCATGCACGGTTCAAAGATAAAGAGACAGCCTCTGCCTAATGCAGGCAAAGCAGGACAGGAATTTGAGGAGAGAAACAAGAGACTCGCACCAAGGCACAGGAAGGGCAGTGGGGTTCAACAGCAGTAGCAGAGCTTGGTGGCACAGGCAGCCACAGGGTTTTTCGTGAGAGCTTTTGCCCGTGCTCTGACACATTACAGACCACAGGGCTTCCCTTACGTCTGACAAGGAAAGCAAGCACCAGATTTTGCCTCTGCCCACCAAGAGCTTCACTGTCTTTGCAACTCTGGGCCCACAACTGCTCCTCAACTCTGCAGCTCCAGGAGTGTGAAGGGCAAGGGAGGCAGGGAGCCATTGTGAGCTCCAGCTTTACTAACAAACTGCAGTTTTTAGCTTGGATGTCATTTAATCTGCTGTCTTTAAATTCAGCCTGATCTAAAAGTGCCTGCCCTGTGAGGATCAATGGGGGCTGCCCCATGGGCTGCTCCAGGACCCATGGAACCAGCCCCCCAGCTATCTCACTCTCAGTAAGTTTGCCCGAGGGGTCTGAGACTCATGTGTTAATGAGCATCCCCCAACCAAGAGCATGCTAAAGGCTGTCCCTTGGTTCTCAGAGAAGCCAAGGGCCATGGACATACAGCTGAGCCGCTGAGGCCTTGGGGTGCTGGGAGCACCAGCAACTGAACCTTTGCTGGATTTCTGAAGGCACTCAGTTGTTTCCTTGGAGTTAAGCAAACACCTCAGAAACACATGCCAGAAGGACATCAGCTGCCTGCAGTGTGGTGGGACAAGCCAGTTCAAGTCTTTGCAGAGGGTGGCACGTCCGGGCATCATCAGGGTCCTGGTCTGCAACCAGAGACCTTTGCCTGCCTCTCAGCTGAGCTTTGAAGCTGGGGTGGGGGGGACACACTAATGGCTTGGAGAGTGGAGGCTTCACCTGACCTTTGGAGGAGCCCACACCACCCCTAGGCAAACATTCTGCTGGTTAGAAATGAGCATTTGAAGAGAAATGATCCCTTGAAGGAGAGACTGGAGTCAGAAAGATAGAAACTCACTAAGAGATGAAACACCAAAGCCTCAAATGATGGGAAGGTGAGAGATACAAAGGCAAGTGGAGAACTAAATGCTGTCCAGGTGCTGGAACAGACCCAAGGCTGAGTATATCCCCCCCCAGCCATTCCATTCCTCATCACCCCACCATAGCTCTGTGGTGCAGCACAACTCTGTCCTCAGAGTTAAAGATTAGGAGTCTACAACACTTACCCCAGTTTTAGTGGCAAGAGCTGCCTAGAGAAAGGAAAGAAAATTGTCTTTAGAAATCCAGAAAAGCCAGGCAAGAACCACAAGAAGCATGGTCAGAAAAGCAGGGCATGACCATTTAGTGCCAAAAAACGTCCAAGAAAAAATGGGAGGATTAAAATTTATAAGAGATGCCAAAAAAGTTGTTAAAGAGATTAGCTGAAGAAAATAAAGAAATGCGTCAAAAAGCAAGAACGGTTAAATCCAAACCCAAAGAAGAGTAAAGAAAATAATGCTGAAGTGTTGCTTGTCTGATACCTAAAGCAGCCAGTTTGCTTCTACCAGGGAAAAGCCTCAACGTAGCAGGAAGAAAGAAGCAATTGCAAGGGCAGCTCAAAAATAACCAGCACCAAAGAAATGCAAGAATCAAAACAAGAGCAAGAAAAGCACAAGGTAGAAAAGGGTCAAAATGAACAAGAGGAGTAAAAAAGGAGAAGAGGGTGAAAAGCAAGGCTTAAAAGAGGCAAGGTGGGAAATGGCAGGTTAACTCCATTCTTTTAATGCTCCTTAAGAAGAAGATCTGTGGGGTGTTGAAGGTGGAGGAGAAGATAAAGAGGGCATCTAAAGCACCTCTTCCAGGCTGCACAGATTGAGCAGCCACATTAAAAAAAAAAAATTAAAAAAATCCATTTCCCCTTGAGCAGAATGATTTCAAGCCTTGCTTGTTCAAAAGTCAGGGAAAAGCCAAGTCCTGGGTGGGTCAGACCAAAACACGCTTCCAAATGCAAAAAATTGGGGGAAGAAAAATAAAAAAGCAACAACAACAACAAAAACAGTAAAAAGAAGAAGAAAGAGAGAAAGAGAGGGGAAAAAAAAAGGGAAAAAAAATAATAAAGAAAGGAAGAAAACAGCAAGAACTTGTTTCAAAAGAGGGTCTTACTAATTTCTTGCCCGGCGTGTCGCCCAAGGCTGCGACAATGGCAAAGTACTGAATGACCCGCTTGGTGTTTACAGTCTTACCAGCACCAGATTCTCCGCTTAGAGTAACAGAAATACACAGATCAAGGACATGAGGCAAAGAACAGGCAAAACTTCACACAGAGACCCTGCCGACCCCCTCGTCGTGCTGGGAAGGAGACACTCAAAGGGTTGTCGGGACGGGGAGGCCGGCACCATCAATCCCTTTCAGCCTGGGGGTGTACGGGTTTGTCTTTGGGGGTTGTCTTTGGAGCAAAACCCGGCTGCATTCTCGCCGTGTCCTCCAGCTGCAAGCCCGGGCCCTGCCGGCCTTCTGGAAGGTGCCGTGGGGGGGTCAGATGCCCCCCGCAGATACGGTGGGAGGTGCTGGCACCCACCGAGGCGGTACGGCCCTGGCCCTGGGGCTTCAGCTGTTCAGGATCAGCCAGGAACCAGGCTCGCTGGCTCCCGCTCGGGTAGTTTCAGCACACCCCGCTTTGCTGGGGGGTCTTGGAAATGGTGGTGGCGGCACCATGCCGGGGTCAGTCCTGCCCAGGAGAGCGTGGGGGATGGCGTGCCCGGTGTGGGGTGTGGGTGGCCAGAGGGCCCCGTTGAGCTCATCCCTATAGTTAGCTGCTCTCCCATTGTAATCCCAGATCACAAAGAGCCGGGGGGGAGCTGGGGAGCAGAGCCACCGGACACACGCCAAGCATCTCTCCGCAGCCCCTGCCTTTCCTAATTAGGCTATGGCCGAGGCTAAAAATGTCCGTGGCTCCTGGCAGCAGCATAGGGTCCTTTAGAGTCCTTTATATAGCCCTTATCTATATGTCACTTGAAATCAACCTGGCCTACACCCTCCCACGTCACCCTCCTCCCCCGCCACCGCCCCTCCGGCCACCGCCATCTCCCTCTGGCCTTGGCCTCCATCTCTCCTTGCCCCTCGCTCCGCAGAGGACGAGGGCGGTCGGGGGACCCCACGGCAGCTCCCGCAGCTGTCGGGGTGCGGGGGAGCTGCCCGCCGGGCCCTCGCGGGGCTTTGTCATCTGGCGCGGCGGGAAGGGACGGGGAGGGGGGAGGGGGGTGACAGCTGCTGGGGCAGGGGTGGGATGTGGATGGGGGGGCCCTCCTGGGGCATGGGGTGCCAGCCCAGGGCTCCCCCGGGAGCGCAGTGCAGGGGGCCTCAGCTGCACCGGGGCAGGGTGAGGGCATGCAGGGGCACTTACGTGATGAGCATGGACTGGTTTTCACGGTCTGGAAGAGAAGGAGCGGGTGTTTAGGCCAGCGCCACCCACCTCACCCCCACTCCGGGAGCCCAGACCCCCCAAGATGGAGGTCCCCGAGGCGAGGGCTTACTGCGCAGCATGTCGTTGTAGGCGTTGTCGGCAATGGCGTAGATGTGCGGGGGCACCTCGGAGCGACGCTTGCCCTTGTAGGCAGCCACCACGGGTGCGGTGTAGACGGGAAGCCACTTGTAAGGGTTGATGGTCACACAGAAGAGCCCCGAGTAGGTCTGAAAGGGGAAAAGGGGTGGATGAGGGACAGGGGTGCCCCGACACCATCTTCACCTCCCCACCCCGCGGGGTGAACCCGATTCCCCCGGGTGCTGTCCGCTTACATAGATCATCCAGTGGGAGTAGCGGCGCTTCAGGTTGTAGAGCACGGAGGCCTCGTTGAGGTGCGTCAGCATGGCCATGTCCTCGATCATGTCGAACTTGGGGGGGTTCATGAGCTGCACGTCATCCTCCTTCACCACCCGCGTCTGCCAGAGGAGGAGGGACGCGTCAGAGGGACCCCATCTCCCACCAAACACCCTCTTCCCCAAAACCCACGAAGTGGGCAGACATACTGACAGTCCCGTGCCAGGGACAACCCTGGCCCTGTGCCTGCTGTCCTCCTGACAGTGTTGCCCTCCATTTTGGGGTGATGGGGATAGGGGAGCCCCACCAGCTCCCTGGCCACAAAGCCCCGCTGGGACAAGCAAGCCCCAGATCCAATCCTTCCTCAGGGAGAGGGGCTGTGGCCAAGCCCCACAGAAAGGGTCCAAGTTGGAGGGACACCAAGATGTAATCCCACAACATGCTCAACACCCAGTCCTGAGCTTTTCCTCACAGACTAAAACCCCACAGCAGTGTGGTCTTTCGCTCAGAGAGATCCCAGGTTATCGGGGCAAACAGCTGAAGCCTGTACCCCATCACTTCTAACAGTATTTATTTCATCCTGAAAAGCCAAGCACTGGGAAACCATCCCATTACTTCTCTGGCCTGAATGGAGGAAGCTGGATTTAGCAGATGGTCTCATTAATGAAGATTAACGGAAACCTTTCAAAGAGGTTTGTCTGGGCTTTTTGTTTTTACAGGTGAATATGAAGTGCCTGGTGTTAAAAGTGAGAGGGTAGATAGCATGGTAAGGGTGGGGTTAGGTCTCCTGGGACTGTTTCTGCTGGAAACGCTGATCCAGGGATATGGTTTCAGATTTTGTAAATCAGTGACAAACTGCTAAAAAGGACAGTTTCAAGATGGAACAGCAAAAAAGGTTTGGAAACCACTTTGTTCACAAGAAGCTGAAGATCTAACTATCAGAATAAACGTTTTAAATTTATACCCTCTCCCCAGTAACTTTTATTCTGAGGAGAGCAAATTTCTTTACTTCCTTTCCCAGTTTCAGACAAAGGTATTTCCAAAGCCTTGCCACTTTTCAAAGGCAATTACATATATTCCTTTTAAATTTGGCAGACAGGAGCACTTCTCAGTGCTGGGCTGACTAGCTGGGAAGTACAAATAATCAAGCCTACCATTTACTGCCCAGCCAGGTCCTTGTTCTTTTTCCCAGTTTTACACTAGTGTGAGTCTCCGCATCGCAATGAAGTTGCAGGGCCACGCGACTCTCATAGCCGAGAAAGGGATATTAATTAAGCTCATTTGGAGCTATTTGTACTGGATATTACCCCGACAAATGTCAGCTGATCCTTGCTTGCTTTGCCTCCCTCCAGCTGCCGGAAAGCTGGAGCCTCACCGCTAGACGCAACTGGTCCTACCCCTTTGCCCAGCGCCTGTTCGCCCAACAGCACCGCTCTCTCTGCTGCAAATCCCAGCTAAAAGGAGCAGGAATTGGCCAACTGGCCCCTTACCTCTTGTCTCAGCCTCCGAGATGAGCCGGGCAGCGGTTCAGCATTGTGAAGGGCTGTGCTGGGGCAGGGGCACCTTCAGGCAGCCCTTCCTCCCACAGCCAGGAGCTGTGCTGAGCCAGCCCCGACATCCCCCTCTGGTCTGTCTCACATGGAAATCCGTGTTTGAAAGCAAGCCCTCGATGGGGGGATGCTGAACCGCTGCCACTCTTGGCAAGTAATTGGCCTACGTGTCCTGACACTGCAGTGTGTGTCCCCTCAGGGCATGACTGATGGCCAAGTGTCGAAGGGTTATCAGCAAGAGCTCGGCTAGTTTCAGACGTGATCTGGTCACACATATCCCCCCTCCGCGCACACTTGCTCTCTCCTTGGAAAAGGAAAGGTATTTTGCTTACTTCCTTATTTTTGGTTTCCACAGTGACTTTGCCACCAGAGCTTTCTTTGATTTCCACTTCAATATAAGCTTCTTTCTCATCTGGGATCCAAACTCGCTTCTTTCCTGGAAAGAAGAGGAGACACAAAACAGGTTGAAATGTAGGAAGCCATTTGAAACTGTCAGCTGAAAGCCACATCAATGCGGTCTGACAGTGCTTATTCCTTCCTATCTTCTTGGTCACAGGAGCTGGGGTTTCTTTGCCTTCATCATGGTTAGCAGCTGTTTACTTTGCCAGGGTCAACTTTTAGCCTGACAGAAGCCTGTTGCTTCACATGTGCTTACACTCAGACTGTCATAAGAAAAAGACAGTGAGAGGAGGCAAAACTGTCCTCATTTTCTGACCCAAGAGGAGTAAGTTGAGCCCTGGAGCCTGAGCATGCTGAGGAGTGGTACAATGGGGTGGCTGGGAAGAGTGGACACCTCCAAAAGGAAACAGAGATGGAGAAGGCTTTGATACCAGTCCCTCAGCTGATCTGCCCCAGCCCTCCTGCCCCTCAGGGTCAGGGGAGATGAAGGGTCACCTCCACTAGAACTGTAGCAAACAAGGGCAAAGTCAAAAACCTGCTTTTCCTATTTCTGAGATCTCTGCAGCACCCATAAGGAGCAACACGGGGAAAGGGATGGGGACAGTCTCCAAAGAGAGCCATGGCCAAGGGGCTGGCTTGGGGCACACCCATGGGACTGTACCAAGAGCTCCCTTGGTGTCTTACCATCAAACGGGATTGTCTGAAGCTTCAGCTGCTCTGTGTAGCTTTTCCGGAGGTAATCAGCAGCCTCCCCAAACTCGTTCATGTCCAGCATGGACATCTTGCCTGGCTGGAGGAAGACTTGGCAGCAGCGAAGGAAGACTGAAAGACACCTGAATGATGAAAGGAGGGAAGGGACAAGGAGTCAGTGCATGGAGAGAGCACCTGCCACTGGGCTGCTAACCAAGAGCAACACGGTCACCAAACGCACTTTTAATTTTAGAGAATAAGAGAAGACAGCACCAGCAATACTAGCTAATAATAACTATAATGAGACAATAACTGACCACTTTCCCTTCTGTTGCTATCAGCCCTGCACCGCGAGTCCCAGCCGGGTGAGCTGGCATCACTCTGGTGTCAAAATCCACATTCGCATTTTCGGTGTCACCAGAAATCATCAACGACACCCTTTTCTTGATAAACTCAGCTCAAACCCATTCCAGCTCTACAGACCTTTTGGAGCCCTGATACCCCACATGAAACCTCTGCAAAGACCTGGGTCTGTTTTTCAGAGCACTATCGCAGGGAGATAAAAGCAAGACTGGAGATACTATCCCTGAGAAGACCTCTTCTAGAAGTCCTCTGTGTCAGCTGCTTGGAAAAGCATTTTTATGGTAGTGCTTTCTAATATCCATCTAACAGCAGAGCTTGAAAACGCCTCAGCGACCACGAAAGTAACCACTGCTGGTAGGCAGCAACCTAACAAAGCGTGCAGAGCTCTGCAAAAATGCTCTCGATGCAGGTCTGTCCCACCCTCCCCTGTCCCACCGGAGTCAGGCACCCTGCAGAGGTGAAGCGGGTTAGTAGCGGAGGAGAAGCGTGCACACAGACATGCTCTGTATTACTAACCTTGGTGATAGGACTGAGTGGCTGAGCGTGAGCAGCAAAGCCCCTTTTTATTGTGTCTGTCAAGGTCAGAGTGGGAAAAGATATGTCAAAAATTCCCATGTGTCATGTCCACACAACTCCATTGGTGCTGCTGTCCCACTGCCCGGAGAGACACAAAAGGCAAACTTCGCTTTTATCTCTCTGCAAAGGCAGCCTGGTTATTTTTATGCCTGTATTGTCAGGCGAGTACAAAGGCAGAGCGAGAGACTCCAGCTCGGGGAGGCAGCGCAGCTCTCTGAGCCTGCCCGAGCTGCCTGCTCCGGTGGGGAGCTGAGGAACCAGAGCTTTGCCCTTTCCTCCTGCACCTGAACCATCCGTCCTCCCACACCTGAACCATCCATCCTCCCGCACCTGAACCGCCCATCCTCCCGCTTCTTCCCCGCAGCCCATCAGGCTGCCTGGCGGGGTGCGTGCGGCTGCCGGCTTTCCGAGCTGGAGCATCCCAGCTTCTTGCTTCTCCCTAGACAGGCTACCTGGGAGAGGGGGACTGAGGAAGGACCTCCGGGCTTGATCTCTCCTACCCCCCTGTCTTCTTCTCAAAGGGTTTGGCTTGTTGCCCGAGGCACACCAGCTGCTGCCCATTTAACACCCCTCACCACAAACACCACTGCCCATTTAACACCCCTCACCACCAACACCGAAATTCTGTTTTCTGGTTATATGCACGAAGCTCAAGGGTCTTGTCAGAGGGGTCTGGTGCTCCTGGGAAGCTGTAGTGGCCAGTGGGCAGCCCCCCAGGGCACGTGGGTTCGAGCTCTCCCCTGCTCTGCCTCGCTGCTGTGGTTGAGCTCTGCCTTTGCCCAGCAGTAACCTCTGCCCAGCAGTACCCCCCTGCCAGGGTCCTGCTCCCAGAGCTCACTCTCCTTGGCATAGGAGCTTGATTAATGGCTAGGCCAGATTGAAAATCTCTGAACAGAGTGGTTGCTGGGTTTCCTCTGCACCATTTAACCCAGACACCACCCAAAGATACTGTGAACCACACAGTGAGTGCAGCCCGGAGCACACCTTCAAGCCAGCAGCACCAACATGGGCTGCCCGAAATAGGAACAGGACCCAGCAGGGACCAGCCAGACCTCGCCAGGGGAATTTCTGTGCCAGCCTCAAGGAAAAGCCATTTCAATTGCCGGTTATTTGAGATGCAGTGAGATTTCTACCCTGGCCGTGTTGGTGCCTCCCCAAAGGACCCTCAGGGTTGCCCACCAAGAGCTCTGCTCCTCCCTTTGCTTCGGTGCATTTAAAAAGCAAAGCAAGGCTGGATGCTTTTTTGCACCTCATCTCCCTCCTGCCCACCCCAGGCCAGGACATGCTCCTGTCAAGGGCAGGACCAGCACAGACCTTCCCCAGGGCAAAGGGCCCTGGGGAGCAGCCCAGCGATCGCAGCCAGGATGTGATGCCCTGCCAGGGTGGGCTACCACTGCTCAGCTCCTGGAGAACACGGCCGGACCTCTCTGTGGCACCGCTCTGCTCCTTCCTGGACACAAAGCTGCTCCATGTCCCCCACGGGAGCAGGGGCACTCGTGGGCTGCTTGGATTCAACACAGACTTGTGTGAAATGAGCTGCAGCCACCTCTGGAGATGGAAACCAGCCTAACTAGAGCTGGATAACTTGGCACCCACGTGTGCACGTGCAGGAAGGGGCAGCATTTGGCCTCCCTAGATGGTCTGTCTGGCTGCATCCTCCATCCTTGGCCGGGGGCTACCTCGGTGTCAAACCAGCTCTTGGCTCCCCAGGTGCATGGTCATGTCCTGGGGACATAGAAATAAGAAATAGCCCCGCTGAGGTGATACTGGAGAAGCAGGGCCCACAGCTCCAGGGTTTTGCTGTTCACCAATCAGTACCCCTCACACCCCAGAGTACCTTGGGGTTATTGTGTACTCCTGCATAGGGGAAACCGAGGCACGGCATGAGTAAGGATCAGCTGCACAGTGCTGTGCCCAGGCTGGATGTGGTGTGGTCTCTACCACAACCAGAATAGTAGCATCAGGAGCTGCTTAGGGCACATGGCTTCAGCCTGGCCACACAGCCCAGGTTGCAGAGAGATTTTCTGGAACCTCAAAGCCTGGTCTGAACCTAAGCCAGGCTCTGGAGGGGGTTTCTACCGAAGTCCCAGCAGTGGTCAGTGCTTCCATCCAGTGCACAGGCATGGTTTGCTGCTACACCCCCTGAGTCTGGGTTCCCAGCGCCATCTCCTTGCCCTCCACCCTGCCACCCTGCTTTGGAGTGAAGTTTGGGAAATACATGGGATGGGGGAGGACTCCAGACCTGTCCCCCGTGGCTTTAGCCCCAGCAGAGAGGATGGCTGGGCTCAAGGAGGGGTGAGTTGATGCTGTCTTCACTGGCTGTGTGATGTCATGCAAAGGCTTTGAACGCTGTCAGTCTTCCCCAGGACTTAAAATGCTCCCATGGAGGGGAGCCTGCAGCATGAACAAGGTGACTCTGAGCATATCAGGTTGCAAACCCCCATCTCCATGTCCCATGTTGGCATTTTCTCACAAGGCTGGTGTTAGAAGCTCAGGTCCTTATTGGGATTTGGCAGCAGCTAGTGCAGAGCTGGACTCCACAGATGTGTCCACTGCAAATTCCCTGGGGAGACCATTGGGGGACACCAGTCCTGAGATCCCTCTTGACCATGGCATGACAGAGGTGCTCAACCTCGTGGAGATGGCAGAGTTTCAGTGTCCTGAAGAGCCACAGGTGCTGGCAGACCACACGTGCCTCTGAGGTTCCCCTGGTGGTCTTCTGCCTCTCTGTCCTGGGCTCAGAGTCAGGTTTCCACCCACACTCTGGAGACACCCAAAGCCTTTGGCAGGTCCAGTGCCAAGTACCTTTGCCATGAACGCCCTGGCAGTGGGATGAGCTCTCAGCCCAGACCTACCAGCTGGCCCAGCCTCACACATTCTTCTCAGGGCATGTACTCACCCCACACTCTGCTCACCCCCTCCCCTGCCTTATCTTTAAAGTGATTTTATTTTCGGAGATTCCTTCTGCAGTTCCTTCTGTTCACCCTAGTTTCTCTCCCTCTTTGAAGAGGTTCCAGCAGGGTCCATCAAAGGCCAAGCAGATCTGTAGAAGGGGACATGTGGAATGGTCACTCCAGCAGCTGCTGAAGTTGCACTTCCGCTGGGTTCAGGCGTTTTCAGCGCTGGCATTTGTGATGTGGTTTTCAGGGTGGTAAGAAGCTCATCCTCATATTGCTGGCAAGGCTTGAGCTGTGCCCTGCTCAGTCAGGTGTGATGGGGCATCCTCAGCGGGGCAGTGGCCATAGGGAGCTCCTGTGGACCTCCCACAAAACCCCACAGGCACAATGAGGAGCCTGAGCAGAGGGGAGGCCACTTTAGGTGGCTATTGCCCAAAGCAAAGAGCCTGCCCAAATGCCCCACCAGCCCCACACGACCATCCTCAGTAGTGGGAGCATCTCCCCCAACCACTGACACACCCTCCTTCTCTGCCCATAGCTCCGTGCTTGATGTTGGTGTCTCAGGATACGAAGGAAGAAGATGGGGCTCCTCAGCCATGCCCCAAAGGCTGGATAAGCCTCTCCCCATGGGACAGGACACCATAAGCATCAGCCTGCAGAGCTGCCTGTTCAATGAACATTTTGTGGTCAGATCAGCTCCTGGCCAGCCCTGGAGAGCCAGGAGGGTGCCAGGGGCTCAGCTGTCCTCTTGGGAGAAATCCTCCGGCTGCTCCCTGACCCCCAGGAGGAATGTTTCCCATTAGCAGGCTCTGATAAGCGGCAGGAAGGAGAATTACTCTACGTGTCGGGCAGTTCGCTAGAGGTTTCCACACTTAACATATCAGAGCTATCAGCTCCCTGAAATGCTCCGGAGGGGAGCGCGAAGGCGGCCGATTAGATAAAGACAATCTGCAGAGGGGCTATTTCAGGCATATTTCCATCCAGTGGGAATGTCTGCGCACAGTGAGACAGGAGGAGGTGACGGGCCAGCGCTGCCAGCCCGACTGGGTCCTTCTGGCTCAGCCTGGCCATGAAGGCTCCCTCCAGATCAAACCCCATAATCCCCAGAAGCCCTGTCCCACCAGGGTGAGCGAGACAGCGGCCACCACCCCAGCACAGCTTTTCATGCACCCATCTCCTGCTGATGTCAAGGGACTGCAGGGACACCGAAAGGCAGGTGCTGCTATAGGGCTTGGGATGGCTTTAGCACCAGATCCCCTCTTCTCACAGAAACCTGGGTACCTCCCAGCATGAGTGCTCTGCCACCTGGATGTCCCACCCTGGGGACAGTGCTGGTCCCCCTGGCCTGAGCAGGCTGCCCTTTGATCAGGAGTGAGGTGCTGCTCCTGTGAACCTTCAGGAACATGCATGAAGCTGTTGCTGCTGTGAGTGCCTTGATGCAGTGGGACACAGGTCACTGTGGAATGAGGTTTGGGCAGCATGGGCATGCTGGTAGAAGAGCCTCCAGGCACCATTATTCCACTGCATTCAAGAAATCTTCAAAATGAATATCAGGATTGAGAAAGTAACTGGAAGAGACAGGTTGTGAGAAATTAGTGGCCAGAGTTAGCAAGAAAGGTACTGGGAAGGTCACACACAGGCATGGAGACAGCAAGATCACCCAGAGAATGAGAAAATAGGTGAAGTTGGCCGGGGCTCTGAGCACCCTGCTCTAGTTGCAGATGTCCCTGCTCCCTGCAGGGGGGTTGGACTAGATGATCTTTAATAGCCCCTTCCAACACAAACCATTCTACAATTCTAAAACTGGGGAGTTCTTTTGCAATCATTTTGAATTTGCCAGTTTTGAGGTTCTAGGGCTTTTCTCCTTTAGTGGGACTGACACCATAAAGCATCTGTTTAGGAATGAAGGTTGTACTGAACACTGCAAAAATGACAGGAACATGTGAGCCTTCAGTGAAGATGCTTGAGGTTTTGGCAATGTGCTTCCAAACAAGGAAAGAAAAGAGAATCTTTCCCAGTTCATTTGAATAGTTACTAGCACCTTAATTGCAGCTGGCATGTGGGGACAGGCCCTGGCACACAGCAGCTGCTGGAAAGCATGGCCAAGAGCTGCCTTGGAGGCTGCAAGAGAGGCACAGGGTTGGAGCAGAACCAGAGCTAGGAGACAGTTCTGCTGGTCCATGTGTGGATCTGCCCCAGCAGTGCCCTGGCTCTTCTGGCTTTGCATCAGTTTTCATCTGCTTTGAGACATGGGAGCATGAGGGTGGGCAGTGTCCTGCACACAGACTGAGCCCACACAACCAGCCGCTCGCAGAGCATTGGTCCCTGGGACAATCCCATCACAGCCACGTGCTCTCTCCACTTCTCAGGCACCTTCTCCTTTGCTCCACGGGAAACTAGACTAGGGCCACGCTGATGGAAGTGGCCATGCTTGGCTGGGACCTGCTTGGCTTTAGCAGCTGTCTCCTCAGCCTGGTGAAGGCCGTGGGTCTGCTCTCCCGACCCATCAACCCAGCATTCTGCTCACTGTGGGCTCAGACACTGCTTGGCTTGTCCTCCTCACTGTGCTTGGTCATCAAGCCTCACGCCAGACTGAACTCCATTTCTCTCACGGCAAGGGACAGCTGTTCAAGGTGGAGTGACAACAGACATGGGATTTCTTCATGGGATCTGGTAGGCTTGGAACTTTCTCAAGACTGCCTGTGACCTAGGAGGGAGCAATATTCCTGCATGTCCACCCATCACGGCAGGAGACCTTCTCACCTCTCTATGGCCCATCAGAGAAGATGGGGTTTTCTTTCTCCAAACTGCAGGAAATGTCTGATTCCAGGTTTCCAGTCTCTAGTCTAGTCTGGACCTGCCCTGGTGGGATGCCATCTTGCAGACAGCAGCTTTCCCCTACAAGATGTCCCCTGTCCCTAAGCAAGGCTCTGCCCCATGGCATTTGAGCTCAGGGGTTACCTTGAGCATCCCAGCACAGCAGCCGAGCTGGACACACACACACAGCCTGTGCTACCGCCTTTTTGATGGCTGATGGGTGAAATAAACCTCCCTTAGAGCTCCCCCAGAAAGCAAGTCCTAGTGCTGGTGGGACTCTGGCCCTAGGGGAGCAGCTGCTGGGTCCATGCACGGCCACCGCGGAGGCTGCTGGGGCTGCACCTGCAGGGACCCGCTCCCCGCTGGCAGAAGGGGATCCGCATCCAGGGCTGGTCCCCACCTCAGTGCTGCAGGAGCTCGGGCACTGCTCGGGGACGTGAAGGTGCAGCCAAAGGTGGGCTCAGAGCAGCATCTTCATTTTCCACCAGCCGGTCCTGCTGCCTCTCTCGCAGTCTGGCCCGTTGCTATTTATACCTCGCTCCACGGCCACTTCGCAGCGCGGAAAGGCCTGGTGGAAAAGCTAAGGAAATT
This sequence comes from Actenoides lindsayi, assembly GCA_025331215.1. Taxonomy (NCBI): domain Eukaryota; kingdom Metazoa; phylum Chordata; class Aves; order Coraciiformes; family Alcedinidae; genus Actenoides; species Actenoides lindsayi. The sequence continues at coordinate 71,187 of WTSP01022559.1, forward strand.
ACTTTGGGGAAGAAATGACACTACCCATTTATAAATAACCCAGATTTCATTGATCTTTTAGATGCTCTCTTGGCAGAGAGTCCAATGTCATCGCTCCAGCAATGCAGACAATACTTGGGCATTGTTTTATTCTCAGTTACAGGGGAAAGGACAGCACCAGCTGCCTTTCTATCTTTAGCCCATGAGAGCACCCTTCAATTGTTCTGCACGTCAAACAATAGGCACACGTGTAGGGGGGGTAAGATTGCTGCCTTCCCAGAGCGTTTTACATCGAAATTCGGCCTTAGAGACAATAGATTTCTTTCACGCCCTGCCTGAAGCTGGTATTTACATGACAGAGAAGCCCGGGTGCAAGAGCTCCGTCTTGTTTTTCTTGTGCCTGATGGCTCAGCGAGAGGTTCGGATCCCCAGGGAGCCCTCTGAACTCTCCTACACAAAAATAGCCCTATTGTTCTCTCTTTATTTGGCTGGTGCCGAACATCACATCATCCCCTCCATCGCATCATCCCCTCCACTCGCTGCTGCGGTCACGTTCGTGGCTTTGGTGCTACTCCATCACCAAAAACGAGCTTCTGCCTCGAGGCACAAATACCCTGAGGTACAAGAGAGCCGGCCAAAACCTCAGACTCGGCTACGTCGGTTTCTTTCCACAGGAGACC
>WTSP01022560.1:0-23361 GCA_025331215.1 Actenoides lindsayi
TGGACACAGTACTCAAGGTGCGGTCTCACCAGTGCCGAGTACAGGGGTACGATCACCTCCCTACTCCTACTGGTCACCGCGTTTCTGATCCAGGTCAGGATGCCATTGGCCTTCTTGGCCACCTGGGCACACTGCTGGCTCGTGTGCAGAGGTGAATGGCATTGGCCTTTGGGCACACTCTTCTACAGACACTTGAAAATCCTTCAACTAATTATTTGTCATTTTCTGATCACTGTCAAATACGAATGCTCAGATGAAGGATCCCCACCACCCTGACTATTTTAGAGTTTCTGGAGGATGTATCTTGAGCGTTTGGTTGCTGTTTTCTCTTATAGGCAGGTCGTGACTGTGCCCTTCATTCCATGTCTTCAACTGCAAAACCTTTAATCTGGAACCTGTAGGAGATTCTTGTTAGAATCTCAGTAGTAACATATCACCTTATTAACGAGTTGTTCATGAATGGTACTCCTACAGGTATTTACCTGTGAGTGGATGAATCTGTTTTCAGCTGAGGATTTTCTTATGCAGATTGCTGCCTATTGAGTGATCCAGGAGACACTCCAAAAGCAGATAGGCTGGAACAATAGACTGTTTATATTCTTCCCATTCCAGCAGAGCTCTGTTAAATTATGTTTGCTTGTTCCTTTCTTCTCTGTAGCATTTTAGCTTCCCATTTGAATGAAGGGGTTTCACTGTGTGATACTTGATTCTGTGAAATTCAGGTAATGGAGAACAGGGCTTGGTGGCTGGCTGGCAGTATTGGACACTTAACAGCAGGTGGCACTATTTGGTGACTTTTGCTTAAAAGTGTTTATTATTTCAATATAAATGAGTATGTTGATACACGATCATTTTTCTGTTGGCTTCTTATGGAAACAAAAGTAAGGTACACACTCTGAAATAGCATATACATCTGTGTTTTCTCCCAAGACTAAAGTACTTAGCAAAGCAGAGCAAACATGTCTGTTGAAGATTGTTCTGCATTGTTATGAATAATGAACAAGATCTCTCTTACGAGTTTTTTGAGTGATACCTGGACTAGATATGATCAACTCCTGTAAAACGTTCTGAAACAGTAATGATGTTTTACCTATACATAGTCAGAGTTAATTATTTTTCAAGACTTAGAGGTCTCTAGAAAAAAAAAGAAAAAAAAAGCTTCTTTTTTAGCCTGTGGCTTTATTTTAATGTCCTTTTTACTTGTGTCATTGTGTCATGAGAAGCAAAACACAGCGTTGCTTAGATAATACCTGTGTTTATGATGGAAGGGAGATTGGCTGTTGTTTTTTAACACCATAAATGCACGTGCCGTTAAGCGCCCCGATGAATAAACACCTCTGGGTGCATGTGCATGTGTATGCATTTTGGAAGTCACAGTCTTCTCTCGCACTGGTTTGACAGTGGGGAGATTTCTTGAAGTCCTTTGACTAACATAGGGCTACCATATACAGAACATGTAAGCTAAGAGTGGTGTTTTTGTTGATGTCCTGTTTAGTATGGCTGTTAAACAGGTGTAGGTAACCTAAACACGTCTGAAATGCTTCAGAGAAATTGTTTCTCTTTTAAAAAGAAAAAAAAGAAGGTGATGGGGGGAGAAAGCAGTTTGCCAGCAAGCACTGGTTTCTGCCACTGCTCCTTCTCTAATGTACCAGAGTTATTTTTAGCAGTAGAAAGCGCAAAACATGTTTAAGAGAAATAGGCTGGAAAATGTGACATGCATAACCCATCTTTGTGGGTGGATGAGGTTTCTCTATCAGGGTTGCTCTGTTTGGTCTCATTTGCATCGTCTTGCTGAGCGCTCTGCTCTTTTGAATTACAGATGTGTTTTGTGGCTTAGAAATCCTATCCAAGCATATCTCTACATGACTGGAAAATATATTTAAATGAAGTAACATACAAGCTAGTGATGTTGTTATAATCAATTCTGGAAGAAATAATTCGTGATGTTTTGCCTCAATATTTGTACTTTTTGTTTATCAACCTTAGACTAATAGCAGAGTTAGAGTGAGAAGGATGCATTTATCATGGTCTTAAAATAACTTCTATATTTTGCTGGAGCAGGAAACAAGCAGGTACTTCATGTTTATTTCTAAGGATGAACAGTGTATTTCTGAACAGGACAGGGAAGGGGGATTTGAGGTTTGTATTTTCTTGCTACCTCTAGTCTCAGTTCTGCCCCAGGCCTCTTTGGGCAAGTGTGTTCATTCCTATATGTATTGCTTGCCTTGACCTTTAAAATGAGGATTGTGATTATGAATTTTTTGTTTCACCACTTAAAACGCATTTCATCCAAACAGTTCTGTAATGGTTTATTAATTCTTATGTTTTTCTTCTGCCATCTGCCTGTTTTCTGGTCTGCTTATTTGAATGGAAGGACCGATGTTTCTTTCCATCTTCCCTTCAGTGTGTTCAGAATTGGTAATTACAGAACTTAAGATTGTGTGGAAGAATGTAGTTTCTCTAAAGATAACATATTTACTCATGGTCTGAAGACTGGAGCGCACAGGGAGGATCTTTTCCATTCACATAGTAGAGAGAAAGCTGAGAGGAAAATTTCTGTCATGTATTATGGGAGTCTGAAGCTCCTATGTCTTTTGGTCAGAAAGACAAAATTGGCCTCTTAGTTCCAAATGCAGCTGCTTCCCTCACCAAGCTACTGATGCACACACCAATCTGTTTGCCTAATGCCAGCTTGATGGGCACAGTTACCAGGTAGAAAGCAGATTGCTTGCTCGGGTGAGACAGTGTCAGTCTTTTTTCCTCCAGTATCAAAGCTTATGGGCACTAGGAGAACTGCAGGGGGTTTCTGTAGTGTGGCTTTTTTTTCATTTGTGTTCTTTTTCCCCTTTAGGAGTTCTCAAATTAAAGATAGTTGAGCTAAGTAACCTTAATATAGTTGACCACAACCATAAGCTATTGTTTCCAGTCCTGTGATGTAACTATCCAATGTCTATACAGTTGCTGCAGAGAATATTATACACACACACTTAGACACACACGTACTTACTTACACACACTCTTACACGGAACTAAGCGTAAGAATCAAGTGCAATTGTTTTTTGGGAACACTGGAAACCATTATTCACACTGAATCATAGAATGTGTTGGATTGGAAGGGACCTTTAAAGGTCATTTAGTTTAACCATTCTGCTGTGAGCAGGGACATACTCAACCAGATGAGGTTGCTCAGAGCCCTGACCAACCTCATGTCAAATGTTTTCAGGGATGGGGCTTCTGTTACCTCTCTGGGCAACCTGTGCCAGTGTTTTAGCACCCTCACTGTTAAAAAAAAATTCTTTTCTATATCTAAGTCTAAATCTACCCTCTTTTAGTTTAAAACCATTGCCCCTTTTCCTATTGCAACAGGCCCTGCTAAGAATATTGCCCTCATCTTTTTTATAAGCACCCTTAAAGTACTTGAAAGGCTTCAATAAGGTCCTCATGAATCCTTCTCTTCTCCAGGCTGAACCACCACAACTCTTTCAGCCTGTCCTCATAGGAGAGGTGTTCTGATAAGTTTTGTGGCCCTCATCTAGACCCACTTCAACAGGTCCATGTCCTTCTTGTGCTGTGAGGACTCCAGAGCTGGAGACAGTACTCAAAGTGGGATTTGACCAAAGTGAAACAAAGGGGTAAAATCATCTCCCTTAACCTGTTGGCTACACTTCTCTTGAAGATTTTTCATAAGTAGTTCTTAAATGATGAATAGTTCTTAAATGTTTTGTAAATGCTGAGGAAAAAACATCTCTTTTACTGGTTTTCTAGTTTGTGTGGTGTTTTGGAGCCCACTTTGGCTATTAACCGCATCAAGAACTGAAATGTAATAGGATACACACACATATAAAGTCTTACACAGTCTCAAACTCAATCTATTCTATTTCTGTAAATGCACCTTTTAGTACAGAACTGTTGAAAGCATTAGACTTTTATTGCAGGTTTGACACAGAGACTGTAGAGAAAGGAGGAGAAATAATCTAAACTTTGTTTTCCTGTGCAGAATAATTGCGATTGCTTGAATCTTAATTACTTAAAACTTTGTTTACAAAACATCCTGTGCTGAAACCATCCTTGAGTACCTGAAATCCTGATGATCTAAATGTGTTCATTGATCCCAGTGACTGAGGTAATCAAGGTTGTGAGCTTCATGCAAATTAGACACCTCGCATTTGGGATAATTCCTTGGGATATCTTGAGGTCTTTGCCACAGAAAAAGCATTTAAGGTGTTGAAAGCTACTCTGACAATGAGCATATATAGTACTGATTAGCAAGCCTCTGGTGTTAAATGTGCGAGTTGACAAAGCTATTTGAAAAGGTAAGAAGAGTCACTGGAGGAAGAACCGTGGTGTGTTTTCCAGGCTGTTTGGGTACCGTTATCAGCTGTGCACATCAATAGGGAAGTAATGTTTTTGTTGCCTTTCCATTAAATAGTCTTGTGCAGATGCTGCCTTGCATTTAGTGCAGTTGAACAGCTGAAAACCAGAAAAGAAATATCTGCAAGGCTGTGTGGGGGAACCTCTTAAACAAAACCCAAACCTTGTAAGTAATAATTTATTTATTTATTTCTTATAAATTCACACCATAGCTCTTGTTGTATGGTGCAGAACATGTTTATTTTCTAAGTGATTGATTTTATCACCTTTGGATGCCTTGATGCCCCCCCTCGCCTGTTTCTCAGGGGCAGATGTTTAGATCTTCCTGCAGAGTGAAGGCCTTCGCTTAGGGGCACAGAGACACTTCCAAAAGCGTAGGCTATGCACATAAAGTTGACATAATGCTGCATTGCTCACTGTCCCATATTAAGCTACCTATTTCCACTGCTTTTATGAGAATATGAATGATTAAAGTTCGAAAGGATATGCAGAAGGCAAATGGAATGACAGCGGTTCATTATCTTAGAGCTATTTGTAAAGTAACCACTTGAAGGTGGTTTACAATTGACATAGTGTTGTGAATATTGGTATGAATTTCTCTTTGGTTCTCCAGGTGCTGGTTTCCAGAGACAAATATAACCTCCAATTCCCAGCACACTGATCTGTCTAAACACAATTTGACATGCGTTGCTATTAGCTTAGCACCTTATCAAATAATGTGCCCTGATAGAGATAAAAGGTTTTACAACCTTGCTGCCTTTGTTTCTGTGTGCGTTCACCCACAGAGACAGCTCTGCAGCAGCTAATAATTAACACAAAAGACAAAGACAAATCTATATGGCTCAGTGTTGGAGCCTCTAACGTGCATGTTAAGCAGTCAGGGAAGTGAAATCTACAGCAAGAGCGTCGAAAATGGGATCTTCAAACGAGGCTTTAAAAGGAATTGAAGTTGGGCTTTGTAAAGCCTCGCTTTTACATGATGGAGCAGATGTCAAACTGTTGTCTGGAAATCAGCACGGTTCTGTGTGTCAGAGCATTTACTCAAATCTTCAGAGAAGCTCTTGCTGCTTTGTTAGCAGTAACCCTGTGTCGCATTGCATGCCAAGTATAAGGAAAGTATCTAAGAAAGGTATTAAGCGTGCTGAAAACCAACCAGGGAGATGATATAAAATATTCACTGAACTGAAGCCTTCCTTTCTTCCTTCCTAACTTATTTAAGTTTTGTGTCTTTGTGGGTGTACATAGTTTTAAGTGGTAGCTTGGGGGGACTAAGCCCAAGGCCACGCTGGCTTTCTCTGACTGTTTTATTTCCATTAACACTTCAGAGGCCAGAGAGGGCCCCTCTAATTACTTTTTGGATTTTTCCAGCATCTTTCACCTACCTAGCATTTTAAACGTGACCTTAGCCAGACTAGATACTCCAAAATGGGAGTTGCTCTGGCATGTAAAGCTAGATGGTCCAGCTTTATACAGGACTGTGAAGCCATTTAGTTCCCCCGTTCTCCCTCCCAAAGCTAGTCAAGTACTTCAGAAGTAAAAATCTTACTTTCACACCCTTAAGGCACTATTTTGTTGTCTGAAGAAATCTACAGTCCCTGTTAATTGAGAGCGGCAAGCTGCTTAGTGGTTTTCAAAATCAGGCCAAAGTTCTAGTTACATGTAAACATGTTCTGCTTTTCATCTGTATCAATTAATGCCAGAGTTTCAGAGAGATTTGACAACCTAACCATAAATAGATGCTGTGGGGGATATTCAGAATTGTCTGTCTGCAGGTGCTTTTGAAACTCGCTACCTCTACCCATCTATGTTTTAAAGGTTCTGAATGTGCCTCTGCAGTTTGAATCTGGGTTCCTCTGGCTTCTAATACATCACCCTATCAAAATAATAACATGAAACTGGAAGATCTGAATGACTTGAAGCTTCAAATACCCACAGAGCCAGCAGGCAGAGTAAGTTGGAGAGCAGTGATACTTTTAGGTTGTCTACAGAATGGATGTTTCACTTGGAAACATGATGTTGTCACACAAATCCCAACATCCCCATTAGATTTGTGTAATTAGAATTTGGCTCTGTTTTACTAAGACTTTGTCGGGCTTTGCAAGTCCTTCAATAATATTTTTTTTTCTGTGAAATTTTTCTTTAATGCATCTCTCAAAATCTCGGTTAGGTGAATTCATAGACTGGCACTTTGCTCCCTGACACAGCTTTCCAAAGGGGTGTTTTCTGCCTAGCATTCAGCATCTTATGACGCTGGTTAGAGATGTGCCACGTTATGATCTGCCTGCACTGGCAGTGGTCATGATTCTTTTTTATTCTGTGAACTAGCAGTTTCAAGCATGGGTCTTTTTTGTGCTGTGGAAGTGTAATGTTAGGCTAAAAACCTGTTCTCTTCTGTGGGTCTGCCAAATGTGCAGTGGGAGTTGGTTGTGCTGTTGCTTATGGCCTGATTAAATATGTGACTTTTGGTATGTGTTCTGTGAGAGCCTTAGTGGTACAGCAAATCTGCCAAGCCTTCTGAATTCACCATCCCACTAAGGGTACTGGTCTGTGTTTCTCAGTAGGGCATGACAAAATGATGGAAAAAAATCCTTCTTACTAAATTCTTCATATGCTTCTGAAATAAAACTATTTGCCCTCTCAGTTTGCATTCAAAACCACAGAAGAGGTTCGAAAGATTGCCCAGCTACCAGAACCTACATATTAGTCTTGCCTGAGTTGAGAAGAAAAATGGTAGAAGACCATATGGTCCTGAGTAGTTGCTTCTCTTATGATGTCTGTGGTATGTGCATTCAGCAGCTGGTTTTTTTCCTCAAACATTAAACTTGCTAGAGTGGCTTTCTCTAGTTGTTGAAATAAATTTGAGTTTCAGCCTCCCTGGATCTGTGTATTTTGCTCCTGCCTTTCATTATTGGTCACCTTTCCTCTTGTGCTCTTTTAGACTCTGGAAGGGATGAATTCTTACCCAGTCCTTTGCTTGCATTCTGATTCCTGAAAATATTTCTCCCCAGTTTTCTACTAGGTATGCTTTCGGTTTCTTTGTCGTGCTTTTTGTGATGCATTAGCCTAGTTATGCCTGTAGATTCATTAGGGAAGGCTCTATCCAGTGAAATCCAAAACCAAAGAGCAAATAATAGGAACCAAAGTGCAGCACAGAAAGCTGCCTGATGGTACCAAATTGCAGTGAAAAGCAACGCTGAGAAGAAATGACAAAGGTTTCTTGGAGAAAATCTCCTAACAAATGCAGGATCCCTGGGGACAGATTTTGGCAAGCCACTTACTTTATAATGCTGTGTAGTGGGGCTGAAGCTTGCACTTGGGGTTTGTGACAGAAGACTGTAGTTAAAAAAGGCAAGACAATCTTTAATAGGGAAAACTCTAAGCAAAAACATGAGAGATTTTATAGTCTCCTTCCATAAGCTGATGTCTGTCTATCTGCCCCACAGCATCTGGAGATCTTGCATCCCTTCACAAAACTGCAGCCTTTTGCTTTTTTTGGGTCAAAATTGTCAAGACAGTGGGATGGGTATCAATGAAACTAGCACTGGAATATTCTCGTGGTTCTGTTGCAAGGTGGTAATGAAACTAGGTGGTCACACAAATATTTATATTCCCTGAAATATTGTTGTCAGTATTCATCTTTGGATCAGTGACAGTTCAGAAAAAGTTGGTTTGATGGTATCTTGTGTTGCATGGTACAACAATGGAAGCTATTTCTATATTGCTGACTTGTAGGCACATGCTGAAGCTAATAACCAGATAGGAGTCTGTCAGTGAAGCAACTCAGTTGGAAATATTAGTGTGAAGAGGCAGAGGAAGTTTTCAGACCTTGATTCTGCCTAATCTGAAGACACTGGTAAAGCATTCTCATTGACGTTTTGGTTGAGACGTTGTGAAGGTTTATTGCTGTATTATTTAACAAAAAATAGTGTCCTGGCCCAGTCCAGCAATGCCAGACAGAAGGAAGATCCCCTTACAAGGCTGAGGCATAGGGCGATGTGTGCCTGGAGCACATCAGTCAAGCAGAGGAAGGGAAGAGAATGGAAAATGGGATGACACCTCGTGGAACTGGAGGTAGTATGAGGCACCCTGTAAGATGGTGACTCCATCTGCTTCCTTCCCAGGACCAAGGAACTGATGAATCTCTCCCAGATGTATATGTGGAGAAGGTATTCATGTACTTGCTTTACTGAGCTGAATGTAGGTATGTTATTTGCCCATAGTGTGTTGTGGTATCAGTGAATTTCTGAAATTGCTGGGGAGATCAATCTGTACCTGTATCTCCTTCTCACAAAAAGAGGTGGAAAAATTAAGTGGGCGAGATCTAATTGATCTCCTCCTAAATCCTGTAAGAGATGGGGTACTGATAGGCTACTGCCCTATGCTTTCTGTGTCTAATTTTCTTAGTTGGAGCAACCACTAGAATGTTCCAAACTGTACAAGCAGAGAATAGAGACAAAGTGTCTGAAGCCTGAACTGCTATTATTTTCAGTCAGTTTCTTTGTTTGCAAAAAGAAAGCTTGTAGACTAACATGCATTTTTAATAATTTCATTAATATTCATTATAAAGAACATTAAGCACCTAAAATAATCTTTTATTAATATGACATATTTGTGTTTTAATATTTTCTTTTCTATTAGCTAGTGACAAACTGTGAGATCTACCATTTGTGCCGTGACCAACCTGAGAACCTCCTCATCTTTCTTCCTGATTTACAGCTCACAGAAGGAGGACAGATTAGTCACTGAGTTGTGATTTATCCTCTGACTGACCCTGCTGTGGCAACTTAGCTTTGTTTCAAGGCTTTTTATTTTGTGTGTGTGGTTTTTTGGGAGGGCTGCTAGCGAGGTGTAACAACACATTGTTGTAACTCAAGCAGTTCTCTCAGTTTCACACTGCAGAGCTGGCTGTGCATTGCAAGCATTCACTTCTGAGAAGGTTAATAATATTAACTATGATTTTTATTTGCATTATAACAACTCAGAACTTCCCTTCGAGTACTGGAGCCCTGTTGTATTAGGCACTGTACATCTTTTATTAAAGGATCACTCGGGCATCTGATTATACACTGAGGCTATAGGTGAGTGATATTACAGAGATGATAGTGGCTAGTGTAATAGCAGTGGTTAAAGAATGCTCATTGCTTGAAGTGAAGCAAGTAGTAAGAATAAATATAGAGCCTCATTACACTGGAAGGTGCACGATGACATCTGAAGCAACAGTAGTAGCCTCATTACACTGGAAGGTGCACGATGAAATCTGAAGCAACAGTAGTATCTTTGTTTCCATCTCTCTTGGGAAGTAGAGATGATGACGGATGCGGAGGAACGTCATAGTACCTTTTCACATCAAGTCTGTCTTGGCCAACAGCCAGAGCAAATGCATCTGGGGCTGTCCCTAAACTGTTCAGGTTGCTTGAGGGACCCTGAAAACGTATCCCTGGAGTATGATTTGATTTTCTTACTCTGGAAAACCAAGGGAGGAAGTTACAGACATTCCGGCTTTCTCCCTCTTTTATCACTCTTACTTGTTTTTTCTCTGAGGGAGTTGTTGTGGCTGTTATCTAGGGAGCTTTGTGATGGTTGGCCAGGAAGCATCAAGCTTTTGGCCATGATAAAACTAACTGTACTTAGTATGCAAGCAGAGGTGAAATAATAAGTAGTACTGGGAACTCTGGCTTGAATGTTCCTGCTAAGTTTAAAAAACTGCTATGTTGAGAAAGGAAGCTTTTGATGAAATTATGAAAGACATGATCTCTGTGCAAATTTTATGATTTCTTGAGTTTCAGATCAAGTTAATTCATTCCTATGAATGCCTTTTCCTTCAGCGCCTTAATGTTTCACAGACACAGTTTTGTGACCATTTACATAATCATCTAAATGGGCAGCTCTTTGTCATCTATCCTGCTTTTCCCCTCGGGACCTCTTGATTCTTTTTCTGCAGTCTTTTGAAGTCCAGCCCACGATTTCTGGGGTGTAGGTATTGGCTTGATTAACTTCAAAGAGACACACCGCTATCACAGGAGCTTGTCAGTTGGCCTCCAGCAGACACTCTGTGAATGGAATTGAGTAGCTTTACTGTAGGTGTATATATATATATATATATTTTTTTTTTTCCCCAGAGCAACGGCAAAATAATTCAAGATGAAGGTTAAACAATGTCATTCAAGTATATGTTCATTTGCTAGCTTAGAGTATCTGCTATAGCTTTGAATGGAGAGAGGTGAGGGACTCCAAAATATTTGGAGTGTCTGTTGTTCACCATTTTGCTGCTCCAAAAAGAACCCAGCAGAACGTGGAGATGGGGCAGAATTGTAATGAAATCCCTTTCCCAGGACTTTTTGGGAGTTTAAAATAGCGTAAGATGTAGAATGATGCTGGCTGGGTTTTTTGTTGGTTTCATTTGGGGTTTGTGTGTGTGTTTTGTTTCTGTAAAACTCAAACTTGACTGACACTTAACAAACAACTCGTATCTGTTTTCTGTGCAGTGCTAAAGATCCAAAGGTCAATGCAACATTTCTTTTTTTATGATGATGGAACTCTGAATTAACTGTCGTGTATAATCATGTGCATAAAATGCATCCTCTTAATGGCAGTTATGTGATACCTTTATATTTCTTGGTGCGGTAGTTTCCCAACTTTATTTTTGAAATAAAAGAACTAAAGATCTCATCCAGCCCCAGTAGTAGATTACCAGAACTGTTTAATTATGAAGGAAATATTTGTGGGATGTGAAAAAAATTGACATTTTGTCACTGAGGATTCTTAGGGAAGGAGGAGATGTTTTCGTACTAGAGATTGTTTCTGTGTGCTGTTTGGGATGATGTGGTTGCATCCTATTTTTTCCACTAACCCCCTTTTCTGTCTTTAATATCTGTATGCAAACGATAGATACCCAAATATAAACTCACTTAAAGGTGATGAAATTGAAAGTTAAATATGTGCAGACTGTGAGAAAAGTTTCTTTTTCTGAGCTCCAGAGTTGCTAGTGGGTTGCACTGGAATTTTAGAGCTCCCAGAAACTGCATATGTGTATGGGAGGCAAAGTTTTCAGGTTGATGGTAAATATAGAAACTTTTAGAGGAATTATGTATGTTGGACAAGAGGTATGCATAGATATTGTCAGAAGATGATTTTCTTAGCAATGAGAAATTAATGGAATCTGAGTTATTTATAATAAAAGGTCACAGTTGATCGAATGTTATGAATAAAGTAGACTAATGAGATGCTATAGGACACTCGTTTAGATATTTGGTGGTACAGATACGTCATGACTGCAGGTCTGTCAGCCTGTTACTCTTGATATATCACAGTTCTTTTAGAATCGCTGTTTCTTACAGAGCAATTAATGCACTGCAATCTCATACAGTCTCCTGTACAAATAAGTCTGTACGTATCATGCAATAAAACTCTGGAACTGACATACATAATGAAAGGAGAAATGAGAAATTAAGAATTCAGTCCCATGGCAGCACTTGCATATCTCGTTCCAGAAAGCAGGCCTAACCATAAATCACTCCAATTAATACTGAATACTGCATATTATTTGATTACAATTCAGAAAACTTTTTTGGTAGGTCACAGCAGGGTGGCTTGATTTAAATCACCAATTTTAATCATGGTTTAAGTCAGCAGGCAGGAAACCTGTATTTAAATAATTAATTTTAATCTGTACTTAATTATTTTCCTAAAGAAACTCTGAGTCCTGTTGGTAGGTATAAACAATTGAAACCTACTGACTCGTAAACAGATATAATCTTATGGTAGGAACTGGTGATACATTTTTGCTAACAAGGAGGTTACATTAAAATATACATATGTGTAACTAATTATATCACTTGGCATCCATTTATTCATGTTACTGTTTTTTGCATTTTATATGATAGAATGATGAAATACTTTTGTCGTCTGCCTTGAGGATACTTGGTTACCTAGGATTTTTGTCATGAAACCTCACTTCCTGAAATGAAAATTAAACTAATCATTAGGTTACTTAAGGAGAAAACCTTGTGATGACATAGTTATATAATTTTAAAAACTACATTCTTAAAAAGTAAGACTTTTATTTTCAGTAGTCGCTGAAGAGTTTAAGTAAAAATGTGGCTTTAATCTTCATTATCAGTCATATTGAAATGATTTAAACTTCCTTATGAGAGAAAAATAAAATGAGGGATTCTGAGAAAATAGTTTTTCAGAAAGACAAAGCAAATAAATACGAAGTTTCCTTCAACAAAAGAGCTCTAGGATGACTGTTTCTTATGGCAGTGGCTAAATGGACATAGTAAAAAAGCTTCTGAGGAGTCGTTATGCCTTATATAGCCCATGAGCTACCCTCCTGTTTGCAAGTGACACAATAGCATCTAAAAAGTTATCATGGACAGCCTGGTTAAAATAAATATGTTCTCTGCAGAAAATATTGTGTTTGTGCTTTAATGAGTAAATGTTACACTCTCTGTGAGGTCGTAGAATCATGGAATGGTTTGGATTGGAAGGGACTTTAAACATCATCTAGTTCCACCCCCTCTGCCGTAGGCAGGGACACCTTCCAGTAGACCAGGTTGCTCAAAGCCCCATCCAACTTGGCCTTGAACACTTGCAGGGAGAAAACATCCACAGCTTCTTTGAGCATTGTGTTCTGGTGTCTCAGCACCCTCACAGTAAAGGAATTCTTCTTGATATCTGATCTAAATCTATCCTCTTTCAGTGGAAAACCATTACTCCTCATCCTATCACTGTCCTTGCTGATGAAGAGTCCCTCTATCTAAAAGTCTTTCCCTGAAAGTACCACTGATGCTACACAGTCCAAATGGCCTCTCTGTAACTCAGTCTTATCCTGTGTTGACTGCTGGGGGCTTTTGAGCAAAACTGTGCAGCTTGACAATAAGAAACCTCGTCGCAGTTTGGTGACATTTACCTTCCCAACAAGAAGTGTACTTTTTCTTGTAGCAGTGCACGGGGGAAAAAAAAAGATGTTTTTCGTCTTTCTTCCCTATAAGGATAAATTCCTGAGAAGCCAGCCCAATGGGTGCTACTTTGGCCAGCCCTGTGATGTAGGGAGAAAGGCAAATCTGCATTTTGTGCAGTAAGACCCGGGGAATGATCCCGACTGTCATGTCAGATGAAAATTCATGAGCCTATGCTGTCACCATGTGAGGCAGCATAATAGAATATACTCTCATTCGTATAAATTTCTGTTTTCTTCCCCTGCCACTTGTCTTTTTAGCTATTAAACAGGGTTAAGGGCCCTCTTGTCACTGTTATTAATATAGAGAATCTACATCAAGGAGGCTTTTGCCCTTCTATTCCTTGGGAAGTTTCTCGCAATTTTAGAATTAGAAGTGAAGATGAAAGCTGGAAAAATAAAAAAAAAAAAAAAAAAGGAGACTGAAAAAAGGGTAGATATTCAGCAGCTCTTTTTCAGGAAAGAAAACTCAAGGGAGATTATACATGTAATCAGATAGTTCAGAGATATTTCTCTTCCCTGCTGATATAAGAGAGGGGAACTAGATCTAAACAATAGATCTTTGGCCTTGCCATGGAGAATGTTAGAGTAGGCTACAGCCGAAATCCTTATCAAATGATCTTGACTGTTAGGGGCTTGTTGTTGTTGATCTCAGCAGCTAAATGATCTTAGTTACTATGGGGATTTGCTCTTTAGGTTTCCTAGCTCAGGGAACTGAACTTTCCCTTCAGGAGGATTACCACCAGCTCCTATAGACCTAATCAACAGAAACCTTCAGCCCAGCAGGCAGGTGTCACAGGAGCAGTTCCTTTCCAAGGTAAATACGTACAAGATGTGAGAAGTTCAGAATTAGTAATGCAAGCCTCCTGTCATTTTTATCGTTGGACCCTGCAGGGAGGATCTGATTAACTGGATATCCAACTCGTTGCATTAATGTGCACCCAATTTTAATTTGCATATAATTAACATCACAAAAAAATTGTAATATTATTTGCTGTTGGAAAGCAGATCTTTTGTAGCAAGGAGATACACACGGTTTCAAAGGTGTGATATAAATTACTATCTCATACCTCTTCTTTCTTTATTTTGTTTTTTTCTGCGATATATTAATTACAGCATCTATTTTGTTGGTATAAAATGCCACAGACTGTTTCCCGAACTAAGCTGATTCTTGTGTTGCTTTGTGTTGTAGGTCCTTTATGAAAAAATAACCTTGTAGACCTAGCAGTCTCCAAATGCCTTGCGTAGTCCCACTGAGACACAGGTTGGGTGGTAAGATGTGTGGTATAATTTGCATCCTAGGGATCTGATTTCCGAGGGCCGTAGTTTTGTCCATGTCTCTGACATACGTCTGGAAGGTGACAGGAAGCAAATCAGTTGACCTCTGTTTCCTCTTTCAGTCTTGCCTAGCTGGTCCATTTAGACTCTGGACTCAGGTCAGAATAAGAAGGGAAGAATAGCTCTGCTTACGTATTCACATGGTGGGTCTGTGGCTTTTGTTGGGCATAAATTGCCTCTGTAATTATGTAGAGTTCTCTGCTTAAAGGTTTTGTTTTGTTTTTTAATGGATCAGTAAGTTGTTTTTGAGTCCTGTGAAATATACAATTATTTGATTATTTTCTTTTCTCTAAACAAGAGTTACTGTCTTTGAGGATGAAATGTTGAACTTGCGTATTTCAGTAACACCCTGACATTGTCAGCATTGGCATGGTGAGGCTGCTCTTGGCAGACTACTGGTTTGCAGTGTTGACTCTCCTCAGTCTCTCAAGTACTGCTTGCTAAACGGTTGGAGGCTGCATCTAAAAGATTATCCTGTATTTGCCCTAATTCCTGTATTCTTTTCTCTACAGCATATGCTACTGTGGCTGTACAGGGTAAGTTAGATCTTTCAATGAAGTGTGGCAGTTCTCATGGTTCCATATTAACATATGTGGGTCCTGCTACCTGCTGACTTGTGAGCATGACCTTTCCACTCTAAAATGGTACCCCAGAAATACAGACTTCTGTATAAGACTCCTTCAATGGACAGATCTAGTAGTGCTATAGAGGATCGTATGCTCGTCTCTTCCAGCAGTCTTAGATCTGTAACAGCATTGGAAATACATATATTTCATTATATACCTATTTTTCATATAGATTGTACTGTTTCATTTCAGTAATGTAAATTATTTAGTATAGGCTTTTATAAGCTGATTACATGTGCAAAGCAGCACATCACCTATGTACTGTTGAAACAATGTAGGAACCAATACTTAACACGAGTTCATACAGCTAGAAGTGTTACTAATCAGCTTTACCTGACGTGACACAATATTGTGAAGTGGTACTGTAGATTAATTGAATTTTCTACTAGAAAAGTTTATTGGATCTGAGTAACGCCAGAATACTGAGTTAAAGGTTTCCATTTTGAATGACATGGCTACCCACATTTGGAGAAATGCAGCAGAATAAGAAACGTATACAAACCATCACACATACGAATAGTGTGTGATGGGACTGAATGCTTACAGCTGGCAAAACTCAAGTTTTGCAGTGTATTAGAGACTAGAAAGCCTTAACACACATCCGATTTCTAGGCAGACTTAGAACTGAAGAAGTTCTTTGAAGGGCTCAGAGACTAGCTTAGCAGGTGTTGCTTCTATAGCTGTACTAGGAGCCTGAAGCTGACTCTGGTACTGTGGCATGAAACTGCAGCCCAGTCTGGTTTCAGTGGTTAATCTTAAGAAGCGTGTAACACCGCACAGGATTTTGTTTTAACCTATAGAGGCAATTGCAATCTTGATTTGAGCTGTCTTCTGATTTGGATACTTAGTCCATCTTTCATCCCCTAGCATGTGGTCTTTGCGTGCTGTTTAGTGTCCCTCTCCTTGGGCCTGTGTGTGTCAGATGACACAAATTCTGCCTTCGGTGCAGTCTATAAGCAGCAGCAGATCACTGCTGGAAAGGAATTACAGTAATTGCCTGGTATGGCCACAGTTAACTCTGTGGGAGAGGTGTTAGGGCTAAATGATGTTATAATGGCATTTCTGCTCAAGTAAATGATACCAGCATAACAAGATGTAGTAGTAGTTTCCAAATGACCAGGAAATGGAAGCAAGCAAGTCATAAATTAGTATGTTTGTTCTTTTAGCAGCTGACTGTGTCATGTGCTGCCAGTGGGGCTTCAGCAGTGAGCAGTAGGGCTGGCTTGACATAGGGGAAGCAAGCTTCAAGCTTATGGAGAAGTGATGCAAGGGTCATGAACTGAACTGAAGGTTTCCTTTAAATATGTATGCTGAAACCATTTACAGAAGATGGGACTTTTTCTCGTGCCGTGTCCTTAAAATGCATTTGTCTTGTCAAAGGCAGGAGAGTTTTAGTGAAGCACTAAGGCCCAGATGATCTCAAGAATTTGGGCACTAAGTTCTTGTTGAAGTGTTTCTAATATTCCTGATGAAAAACCAGGAGTGACATGGATTACTCTGACATCAGAGTGTTAGTCCTGTTGCTACTATGGCTTTTTCCAGGGGGAACATTTCTCACCCAGATGGCCAACGCCTTTTATGATGGGAATACTAAGGTATATTTTAGGCAGTGCTGGCTCTGTTTATCATAGTCTGATACATAGATGTATCATGTATACGTATATGCCTTCTGTCCACTGGTACAATCCACGGTGAGCTTCTCTCCCGTGCAAGGGAATGGTGAGTGACTAAAGCAAGCTTCTTGCAGAGTTCTGGATACTGTACTACTTTTTGGTGCAAACAATTGCCACATACCTCTATAGATGAAAGAAAGCTTTCTAGTTCTGTTTATTGCTGCTCCTGGGTTGCAGTTGGATATGGAACTGAAGGTGGAATAGGCAGAGATTTTTATTGGCAATTGCCAGTTGTCTTCCCAGCCTAACTCCTTGAACTAACGTGACTCCTGGGGGGAGTTATAAGTGGATATGCTGGACATGCTTTCTGTAGTTATGGTAGGGCATCTGAAAATCTCATATACCTGAAGTTTGCCTGCTTCATGGTTTTGTAACTGTAATTTTAACTGAAGTGTTAATAATTGGTAATAATTATCGTATCAGAATAGTATTCAGCAAGTATTTATTTTCTGAGGCACTTTGAAAGCTGTGGAATGTAATGAACACAAATTATAATACAATAAACGTTTAAAAATGTAAATTTGACAAAGTAAACTGCATAACCTTCGTATCCCTTTGTCAATCAGATAGTTGGGCTGGCCGTAGCATATGTGCTAATATACTGTTTTAATGTATCTCTGAATGAGTGATAACTAAATAACATGAGATTATCCAAGTGGCTGACCACATGGAGTGAAACCAAGATAATCGTAAGTAATTTACATTTATAATAAGACAGAAGCATTAATACAACCTGACCGGTGTACTTTGCATCTGGAAGAGGAATTGTGAGCTCTGAATCTGCTCTAGGTAGGAGGAAACCTGCGCGGTCCCAGGAAGATGTGACTGTATGAATAAGAGTTTTTTGTCTTGGACCATGTGCGTGGTGCAAAAATTGGTAGTGCTGTATTCTTCAGTGATGACTGGTCAAGTGTCAACTGTGTTCTTGAGGTTTCTTGTTGTCCTCCTGTCTCACGCTGAGCTGTGACTTTTGGTCTTTTGTTACAGATGATAGATTTGTTAGCTTGTGGAATAATTTTGTGTTACTTGTAGCATACGTGAAAATCATGTTCTTTGTGTTCTCCTAGGCAAAACAGGGCATGTCTGCTTGTGGTGAAAGGTGTCCTGGGGGGAATGCTCCCATGTATACTTTCTTTAAACGTATCTGTAACGCAGGATTTTGAAGAAGTGAAGTGAATTTGGAACATGAAAGTAATTCAGTTGAAATGGTCTGCCTTGATTCATTATGTGCTCTTTGCAAACACTGTTCATAATGGCTGCAAATACTTTTTTCTCAATAACAGCTTCTCACATGTACCTTTATGTTTGAGAGCTATTTGTGAAAATAGTTTAAAATCTTGCGTGTGTTACTTAGATGTTCCACTTGTTGCAAACCTACAGTTGCAGAGCATGGTGGCAAACCCAGTCTATTCAAACATGTCGGCAGCTTTATCTGGGTAAGAAAAAACCATAGTGAATTTGGAAATCAATAGAAATGAACCAATAGAAGTGCTGTGTATTGGAACTTGGGGGTACATGGAATGAAGCAAGTGTAGTCCTGTTGCAGAAAGTCTAAGGCTCTGAAAATCTACAAATGGAATATAATAATTTATTTTCAGGACCTGACTGGGAAAAATATTTTCTCTGAGAGTCACTATTCTAATTTAGGAGAAGGAAGCTTTTACATGGTGGTTGTTGCTAAGGTAACCACTTTCTTCATATCCATGTGTTCAGCATATGTGTATCACTTTATCTCTTAGCTCTCAGAGGCAGCATCATGGCATTGCATTTGGGAAATTATTACTACCTTTTTTTTTTTTTTAAGTGTCTAAAATCTTTTAATGTCTAGAAGATTCATTAAATGATCTCACTCAAGAGACTTCAATTATTCTTTTGGGGTTCCTCTATGCTAAAGATCTGCATGTGATGGAGTCTTGTTATGTCTTCAAACTCAGTGAATAATAAAAAAAAAAACAAGTCAACAAATAGGCATCAATGTTTTATTTCAAATGCACAACAAGTGTATGTACAATGGTTTATGGACTATACTTACATAAAGGCATATATACAAATGGATTGTGTTTATGTATGCAGCATGGATTGACAAAAAGGAATCTAAGGAGGTCTTCCCATCGTTATCTTCCCTATGGCTGGTATGTTTTGGTGTTTCATTCTATTAACTATCCAGCCACCTGGACTCACTTGAGAGTGGGTTGCTTGAGCTATTGGTATCAAACAGAAATACTCACAAGGGTAGTTTTGGTGCTGTGGTGACTTAAGAGAAACTATTTAAGACTTGTTCCTGTGTAGTTTGCATGGTGACTGGTAAAGAATGAGTGGTTTTCTCTATTTCAGTATTGGCTGGTCATCTCCAAAGTGCTTGGCAACAGAGCTAATGTAGAAGGTTAAAAAAAAAGGAAAATGCAAGTGTCTGCAGTGGACAGACTCAATGTTGTGACACAGATAGGTGTACTGCATGCCTCATATGCAACTTTGGGAGTTGGTCCTTCTCATATTAAAGTTTTATGCTTTAAGAAAAATCTGATACATCTACAACTATCAAACACATGGACATTTCTCCTTCAGTAAAGCCATTTGCACAAGGTGGAAGAAAATCACAAAGCTGCTGTGAGTTGTCTTCCTATTGGCTTGTGTGCAATAACACAGTAATACCATAATGTTTAAATAACACAATCTTTTAAATTTATCTAATATGTTTATACAGATTTTTTAGTTTTATCTTGGATAAAATTCCCACGGGATAGTGTTGATGCTTTTAACATTTTAAAGCTTCCAAAAAGCAAGGTTTTTTTTCTTCGTTATTTGTAACTCTTATTTTTATCTTAGAGCCTGAAAGAAATTTTGACATATCTGGTGATCATTAGAGAGGAAAAGATATCGATTTAACAGTCATTAGGTAAGATCCTTTGCATAAGGCATGAGTGAAAAACAATTAAGTTTGTCCATAGTAGTTGAAGTGTAAAACTTGGCATATTTCAAAGCCTACCTGTGCTCATTTTGAGAACTCTCCTCAGTGTGTGCCAGTCTAATACTTAACAATTTTGAACTGAACCCAAAGAACATGGAAACAAATCAAAATGGTCTCATTAGATCATGTTTCTATCTAATTTAATTGGTACCCTCTATATGAAGAAACTCTGCAAATACAAATTTCACTGACTTCTGTGTTTCCAGGCAAAGAGCTTGCTCCATAGACATGGTGCAAATGACTTGGCTCTTAAAACTCCTTGTCTTTAAGAAGCTACCAGATAGAGTCTACCTTTTATGACTTAGTGCTGCAGTGTCTTAAAGCTGCAGAAACTTGAAATTATTTTAGACATTTTTCTTCCCATTTTCAGAATAAATCACTAGGTCAGCGGATGTTGCCCTATTTGGTACTTTTGATCTTTTGAGTGGTTTTATTTGTTTTTATTGTGATCCACAGCACCCATCTCAGTTTGACTGTCCTGTTCAGAGCCAGCCAAAACGGGCACAATGATTTTTTTATATCCCTAGTGGAGAGAAATTACCTTGCTAATAGTGTCCAAGTTTCTTCCTGGAGAAAACTGCCTGGAGTGTTTCTAGAGGAGGGCCTCTGAGGCATTTGCATGCCGTGGAGAGGGCCAAGGTGCCAAACTGTCCTTATAGATAGAGAACTGTAGGTACTCAACATGTTTCAGAACCTTACCGTAAGAGTTTAATATCCCTTGGTGTGCTCTACTTAGTCACTCAAACAACTCTAACAGAGTAATATGTAATAAAGCTTCATATTGACTTTTTTACCACCGCTTCCCATACGCAGCTGTCTTTAACAATTCAAGAGCTTGGGCCACTCTTCAAAGAACAGGCTTAAACACAGGAGTCAAATTGTAGTAGAAAGGATTATAATTTTCTGGTGATAACTTGGCTTTAAACTTGTTAATTCTCAACATGTATGGTGTTATAACTAAACCTAATCAGGATAATTGAATAAACCAAGGGCTTTTTTCCTTTTGCTACGGTGTTATATCAGTGTATTACAAAGTTAGGTGAGAAGCGGGTGTAAATTTGCTCTTCTGTCATATACCTCAACCATATTTCTGATGGGAATGTCTTTTGCTTAGTGTTCTGGAAAAGCTATCTCAAGATCCATCACGCACAACGAAAGCAAAACTGCCCATGTGCAGCAAGACCACTTGAGCAGTGTCTCCAGAGCTGTTGTTTTGTTGCAGTGAGTCTCTTTCGACTTCCGTATCATCTGCACTTCCAATCTTACTTGTAAGTTGAAGATAATAATTTGTAATAAGCGAGGCCCCTTAAGCAGACTGGCAGTGTCAGTGAGGTGTCGGTACTGGAGATGCTCCCTTTTTGCTGTCCGTGTTGGTACCGAGTGCTCTTGGGCACCAACGTTAATAATTAGCAATGGGTGGGGGCTGATTTGAAGTCCAGGTGCTGAGCAAATTAAGAAGCATCAGTTCCCCGCAGTGAAGCAAAAGACCTCTCTAGAGGTCTTATGTGTCCTTATGCCCAAATTCCATTCAAGTTAAGTATATACTTGTGTATTCTTTACTGAACAATGAAAGTTGGATTTGACTGTTTTGATGCAGTGCTGTGAAAAAGAACATGAAATGTTCCTTGGTGTAATTTCTGAACACTTACAGGTTTTTACTTCTAAATTCCACTCAGTTGGGTTTTTTCAGGCATGGCTTGCAGGTATGCTGTTGGTGGTTTTTTTCCTCCCTCCTTTCTCCAAAGGCATCAGGATCTCTCAAGCATTCCTACCCCCCAACTGTGTTAATTAGCAATGGCAGTGCTTCAGACCAGTTGCCCGTAGTGTTATGGTTGGGTAAGCAAACCTAAGTCCAGATACTCATCCTGGCGCTCTACCTGATGTCTTATGCTGCCTGTCATTTGTTTTTTCCTTTTCTCCAAGTAGAGTAACTTAGAAATTGTGTCTGTGAATTTCTGTGTTGCTAAAAACACTTCTGTGAAAGCTATAGGAAAGAACACTTAGTATTTTTATACGAAATGGCCCATCCTCAAATTAAAATGTCTGTTCTATGAGTTTTTAGTGAAGAATCACCACATTGCACTGTCTTCGAAATGAAGGTGGCCACTTAACTTATTGTGGTTTGCTGGAAAATGTCTGGCACAGCCTCAAACTCTTATGGTTTATTCAAAAGGCCAGAAGAAACACGAGATCTCAAGCCTTACTGCAACCTAAGAATGCACACATCATCACTGAACTGTTGAGAAGTAAACTCAGTTTGCTCTGTTGAGCAAAAATGGAGCTCTTTGCAAATTCCAAGAAGTGGTGTTTTGGTTTTTTTGTTTATTTTGTTTGTTTGGTTTGGTTTGTGTGTATGTTTATTGTTGTTGGGTTTGTTTGGTTGTTTTTCTTTTTCTTTTCAGGGAATTATTTGCTGGTTTTAGGGTAAAGTTGACTTTTGTGGGGAGGAAAAAAAAAGTTCTACTTAGAATTTCTTGCTGACCAACCACATACTGAAGAAAAAGAATTTTCTTTTTCTGTAAATGCTATTTCTGAATGTATTCAGCCATCTTTTTATATTTTGAATTTGTGCCATCAGAACTGTCTTGGAACACTGAAGAGATGAACTGGAAGGAAACTTGCATGGGATAGGGAAATGTTAAAAATAGATGGAAAATTATCACAGCTTTTATTTAAGAAAAAAAGGCCTCGTTGCCATCCTTTCTTTAAAACAAACAGTGAAATTCATGGTTTTACCAACATTAATGTAGAAATAAGCTACCAGTTTCTGAAACAACTTTTACATTGGGCTTTTTTTTTTTTTAACTTCTCTGTTTAGTTAATACAGTAGATTCAGGCCATGCTTAAACCCACTTTGTGTATGCTGTATTCAGCAGGTGCTTGACAACAACTTGGTTTGTATGGCTGGAATCCAGAAATCCCAGCAATTCCCTTATCCTGACACCACCTGGCTCCTGGACAACAGGTCCTCTATAATCAGAGGAGTTCTTTGCAGTTTTGCATGACCGTATGGGGCTTCTGCCTGCACTGTTCAGGAGTTTGAGGTTTATTTATTTGCACATGGAAGTTTTGTCCATTAGAAGAGTAAGAGACCACTCCATGTTCTGCCTACAGATTTGTTGATCAAGAGAATTCTCAGGGGGAAGGGCATGTGTTCTACATGTTCTGTAATAGAAGGGGAAATAAACTATCTTAGTATAAAGCAAAGATTGTACTGGCATATTGCAGCTACACTGGAGACAGTGTCTGAAGAAGTGAGATAATCAGTGATATTGATACAGGAACAAAATCCAGACTACAGTTAGGAATTTGGATCTCAATAGAATGACCTAAAAGTCACTCATATGAACGGTGTTTATCAATTGTCTTGTACAGGTTTTGACTTGAGAAAATCTCTTCTGCACATCTCTGGGCATGCATACACAT
>WTSP01022561.1:13836-49695 GCA_025331215.1 Actenoides lindsayi
GAGCCTTCTCTTCTCCAGCCTGAACAACCCCAACTCTCTCAGTCTGTCCCCATAGCAGAGGTGCTCCAGCCCTCTGACCATCCTGGTGGCCCTTCTCTGGACACGTTCCAGCACATCCATAGCCTTCCTGTCACAGGGGCTCCAGAACTGGATGCAGTGCTCCAGGTGAGGCCTCACGAGAGTGGAGCAGAGGGGGAGAATCATCATCTTTTTACTACAGTTACTTCAGGTCCTGAAAAAAAGCTGCTGCTTTTCAGCTGGCAACGCTGCCTCACCCAGAGGGTAACAGGAGACTTCAGGATTCTCACTGGGGGGGGGAATAAACCACCCAACACAACACAGATGGCACATTACAACTGCTTGGATTTAATTCTCACCAGACCAGCCCTCGTAATCTACTGTATGCCGGCAGCACCGTGCCCCTCTTTCATCTCCTGGTATCGTACAGCTTTCCTATTTAAATGAGGGCAAAAATAGTAGCTCACCATCTGCTGAAAGCAAATCATTTATGTCAAATTGAAGACTGGGCTTATAAAATCACCTGACTAAATGGAGCAGTAAGTGCATTACAACCGAAAGGAGCTGGGAGCTCCTCCCCTGTATCCTCAGAAATCCTCCTGGATGCTACAGAATTCCTCAAGCAGGGATTCGTGGGCTCTGCTCGGCCGGAAAGCGCTGAAATTTAAATGAGAACGTGTACTTGTCACTGGAGCCCTGTCTGCAGTGAGGGGTTTGGAAAGGCTGCCCGGGTGGGACCTGTTAGGAAAACTCACTTGAACTTGGAGCAGTTGGCCCCAGCACAGAGCCGTGGGGAAGGCCCGGGCACCGGGCTGCCGCCAGAAGCAAGCTGCTCAGACTGCCCTGCAATGCAGAAGCAGGGCAGTAGTTTGCGACAAAGCCTCTCAGAAACCCCTCAGTCCAAAGCAAGCGTTGTTTCCTACCCCGTAGCGAGCAGCAGCATCGGCCCTGGGGGCTCCCTTTCCCCACCTCAGAGCAGAAACTTTTCGCTCGAGCGCCCGGTGCCCGCTGAAGCTTCCCCTCCGTGGAACCGATTCTTCCGAAGCGCCCGAGCGCAGCGGCACCGGCACCGGCCCGGAGAGCTCGGCACTGGCACCCAAACCCTCCGTGGCAGCAGCAGCCGGTATCTGCCCCACGGTGCTGCGGAAGGGAGGGACCCCAGCGCCCATCCCCACCCCAGTGCCCATCCCCGCCCCAGCACCCATCCCCACCCCAGCGCCCATCCCCACCCCAGCGCCCATCCCCGCCCCAGCACCCATCCCCACCCCAGCGCCCATCCCCGCCCCAGCGCCCATCCCCGCCCCAGCGGCAGCTCCGCCGGCACCTGCGCTTTGCAGATAGCACCCTTGGGAGCTGCTCCATCCAGGGGCCTCCCGCCCAGGCAGGGAGCACAGGCAGCCCCGGCAGGCAGGGGAGAGCCAGAGCCAGAGCCAGAAATCTCTGCAAAGACAAGAAAAGCAACGGGGAAGGGCGCAGCCCGGACGAGCACCGCGAGCAAAGCCAAGGGAGCGCGAGCGTCGTCCCCGCGGGTCACGCCATCGCCATCGGCTCTGCACCGGGCTGGTGGTGACAGCAAGAGATGCCACATGTGGCAAGAGCCTTCCTCCTCCTCTTCCTAAAGCAACAGTTTCACAGAAATAATCGATAGATTATCTCTCGAATGGCTGAGGGATCTGGGGCTGTTCAGCCTTGAGAAGAGAAGGCTGAGGGGAGACCTTATTGCCCTCTCCAGCTACCTGAAGGGAAGGTGTAGTGAGGTGGGAGTTGGTCTGTTCTCCCTGGTGACAAGGGACAGAACAAGAGGAAATGGCCTGAGGTTGAACCAGGGGAGGTTCAAGCTGGATATTGGGAAGCATTTCTTTCCCAGGAGTCACCATCCCTGGAAGTGTTTAAGAGGCAGTTAAATGGTGTGCTTAGGGACATGGTTTAGTGGTTTTTGATAGGGCTAGGAGTAAGGTTGGACTTGATGATCTTGAAGGTCTCTTCCAGCCAAAACTGTTCTATGATTCTATGATTCTGTGTTTAAAGATAGATTTACTCCTGCAAGAGATGAGAATTGAGAGTATAGGGAGTACAAACCTGTTCTAAAAAGCTCTGTGAAGTCAAAATGTTGTCTGTAGAGAATGTTCTCATGCCTTCTATACATGACAGGCTTTTTCTTTACAGTTAATGCTTCCCTCTTGGCCTCTGTTTCTGACAGGCCCAATGCTGTGTCTGCCCCTCCTCTGTTTTATTTTTTTTTATAGCTTTACCAATTGAATCTCCCCAATAATCTTGGTGACATTATGTTGATTTTGTTGACTCTTTCTGTAGCTATACTGAGGTAGCATGCTGTGGGCTGTACTATACTGATTGTATGGTGGTTTATAAGCAATATAATCTTTCTTCTTCTGTATTTGACAACAAATGTTAACTGTTTGTTAGGACTGGGAGACCCTGCTTCCTTTTACGTTGCTGTGATTTTTCTTTTGAATGGATTAATGATGTCACTGTTCTTCATCTACGGTACATACCTCAGGTAAGGCAGCTGAAACTGAGTGACTGAGTTGGTACTAGCTGTCAGGTTTTATAAAAAATTTGGAAAAGTGCTCAAATATTTGTATGGGGTATTTTTTATTTGTGCATTAGTTGTGCTTTTTAATTGCGTGTACTTTGTCACTGAAAAATTACTGGAACAGAGAAGCTTTTTGTTTAAATGAAATGATGATGCTGAAAAAGGTCGTGGAATATTTCAGTGAAGTGGTACCTCATTGATATTGATACCTCATTGATATTGATACCTCATTGATATTGATACCTCATTGATATTGATACCTCATTGATATTGATGCCTCATTGATATTGATACCTCATTGATACCTCATTGATACCTCATTGGATACCACTGGGTTGTGAGTACAACTGAAGGCTGTACAGGTTTTAAATGGCTTTTGACAGGTTTCTGCTCTTAAAATGATCACTGTAACTCATCGTTAAACGTTTGAATGCCAGTATACTTTTAAGCAAGAGGTAGATGACCTGTTAAACGTCCCTTCCAATCCAAAACATTGTATGATTCCCTGGTTGCAGTTTTCCCAATGCTTTGACTCAAGTCATATTGTGTGTCTTTCAATTTTAACTGAACCGAGAAGGCAAAATATTTTTGAAGACAATGCATTCTTTCTGGAGGAATGTATATGGTTCCCTTTTTCTGTGAATTCTCTTCTCAGTATCTGTCCTTAAATTTCAGGAACTGTAATACACTTCCATACAAAAACAGACTCCACATTCAGCATAAAAGCAGAAGTGGAAATATGTTTCTGTCTGCCTCTTTTTTTCGTTTGTCAGTTTTGCAAACAAAAAAAAAGCTACTGTGTTTTCCTCTGAGAGATGTGTTTGGTTTTCTCCCTCACTCACTGGCTTCACTGTCTTGTTTATTGTTCCTGCTCTCTCTGAAGTATGTGCTGATAGTTCAAACAAAGAATAATGCAGGGCAGGAGCTGGCAGTGACAGAAGGAAGTTGCCTAGTGCAACTATTAGGTATTCAGATGTGAAATGTATCTGTATTCCTTAATGCAAGAAATTAATGTGTCATGTTTTGAGGAATTAGATAAACTTTGAATATTCATATTAACTTGTACTTTTTTCCTTAATGGGGGTGTTTGGAAACCTGCGTTTCACATACTAATATTATTGAAAAATCAGTAAGGTCTTAATTTCTTAGAAGAGAGAATTCCTTTCAGTCCAAGCAAGCCAGAATATTCTCCCCTTTACAGAGTGTGAGAAGGAAAAGAACTGACTCTGCAGTAATGCAGTTCTACTACACTGAAGTAGGTAATCTTCTGAATTGGCATAGGTCTCCTTCAAAAAGCTGATTGATTTCTGCTCTGCCTTTTGAAAGGCTTTTTCATAGCCTGACTCGAATGATGATGAGATCCTCTAATATTTTCTCTATCTTTTAGTTCCTGAATTTGCTAGCAGTGATCATCTCAAGCTTACATAATTGCTTTTTTCTAGGGTTTGGGGGTTTTTTTAATCTCCCAGTGTGTGTCTATAAGAGTATGTAATTTTTTTATTTTCAGCCTTTATTTGCTTTTAGTCTCTTTGCAACTTTGGCTGGTGACTTGAGATGATAAGGTAGTGGAAGAACACTTTCTTATCATTATTTTCCAAGCTAGTATGTATTCTCACATCTGTGCCTGCTGTAGTTTTTGAGCTTGGTCTGAGTTAAGCTAGCAGAAAGCTAGCTGCTTTTGTAGGCCTAGTGTTTTGGTTTTGTCTTTTGTTTTGTTTTGTGTGGAGTTTTTTTGTGTTGGTTTGGTTTGGTTTTGTTGTGGGACTAGTTTTTACTATTTTAACTCCATTAATTCATCTCCCCACAAGGTTAAAAGATTGTCAGACATAGTATGCCCCTGCCATAGTGCTCTGTCTATGGTCTCTGGTTATGTAAAAGCACTTTCAGATCCTCGTGCATGATTCAAGTCAGTCTCAAGCTCTGGGGCATTCTCTGTTAAGGTAACTGAAGGAATATGCTGACAGCTCATGCCATGTTTTTTTATTTATTTTTTTTTTAATGGACAAAGGAACGGCATTTGCATGATAAGTACTTTATGTAATTGTGAAATTCTGCCTCCCTCTGATCTTCCCTGTCTCTCTGTTCTTGTAGTCAGGGGAGAGAACACTTAAGCTGATTGGTAAATGCTGTATCTTGAGGAACGATTAGTAAATTTTCCATTTCTCCTTGCAGTACTTTTCCAGTCATTTCTTTCTTGCATGTTAACAGTGGATTACAGCATTTCCCCAGAAGACTTTAAGCTTCAGCTTATTGTACCCAGAGAGTCTAAAGACTAGTTCTTTCTTTATTCCAAAGCTGATTCTAGCAAACAGTGTAACTATTTGGGTCATCTGCAGTTCTTTAAAAATTAGTAATTATTTAGTAAATTATTTACTAATTATTTCATAAATTTAGATTATTCTATATTAAACATTAATCTATATTAAATATTCTATATTATTCTATATTATGCATGGGGGAAGTAGGTGAAGGGACTTCACCAATTGGAGTAGAGAATTTCAGTGGAGTTATCCTTTATCTT
This sequence comes from Actenoides lindsayi, assembly GCA_025331215.1. Lineage (NCBI taxonomy): Eukaryota > Metazoa > Chordata > Aves > Coraciiformes > Alcedinidae > Actenoides > Actenoides lindsayi. Next base: position 18,930 of record WTSP01022561.1, read on the forward strand.
TTATATTGACATAGAAAGGCTTAACTGCTGTATCTTCTACATGCTAGCGTGGCACTGCTGGAAGATAACCAGTCTAACTCAACACTATACATAACCTTCTGAAATAAGTTCTGTTCACTTCCTTTTCTGAAAAAAGACACTGACGTGGTGCATTTCCCTATTCTGTGCTACAGGTTTGCTGATCTTTTCTACTGTAATATAGTGAAGCCTTAGAGGCTGACAGCTCTAAACCGTTCCTAATACAGTCAAGACCTTTGTATACTAAACTTCAAAGTGTTACCACACTATTAACCTTTAGCATAGAACTTGAATCTTGTTTCTGGTTTTGGGTGGTTTTTTGCAAATTTTTAATTTGCTTTGTTTCTAAAGTGATTTTTTTTATTTTTTATTTTTTTTTACTATTAAGCACATTCTTTTAGTCATTTTGGGTTTAATTTGTGATGCTTTTAGAATTGTCAAATGAAAGCTTGAGTGTTACGTGTGAGAACACACAATTCCTGGAAGTTTTTTTAGCACTCGGTTGGTATCTCTAATGCTCAGGATTCGTACCCAGAACTCAGTGATTTTGTTTGATTTGTATGTTAGTGATGGGTGAAAGAACTGAGAGGATCTGAGGTTTGTTTGTTTTGGTTTCTTTAAAGAATCTTAATAGCTGACTGAAACTTTAGTAGCAAAAGTGGTATATTCTGTCATTCATATCAATAGTCCATTTAAGTGCACAAAACCATTCTTTCCTTTATATCACAGCACATGAATAATTACAAATCTAGTCAAACAAAAAGGAACTTTATACATTGCTGTTCTGGGATGGGATAAATCTTAAGTAATCTTTGGGTTTAGTGTTGACTCCATGGTGCTAATTATTCAACAGGTGAATTTCATTGGTTTAGAAATGTATAAAAATCCTTAAGTCAAGTGCTTAAATTTTTTTGTGTTGACATCACAGTATTTCATGTAATGATTAAATTGTCTTATATTGACCATATCACGAATTAATTTCTAAATATGTTTTTTGAATGTGCTTGATTTGATTACCGTATAATAGTCTTGGATTCAGACCAGAATTCCCTGTTGAGTAATTGAGCGTGCAAATTTTAAAGCTTTCTGCTCAACATTTTAGGGAAGAAATACTCCATTTATATAGCCTGGTAGTTTTTTTAAGAGAAAGAAATAAATTTGGACACTCTTCAAGATGAAGCTCTGGGTACAGCAGATGAAGCACCAGATGTCATGATCTAAACCAAAGTTTGTGAGGAGTGGAATAACTGTTTTCCAAGTTTTTGATGTTAAAACTGGTGTTTTGAAGTAAAAAGCTGGTATGTGAAGAGTGGTCTGCTCAGACACAAACATTATCTAACTAGTGTTATAATACCCTGTATGTATGGCAGCTTCATGCTGGAAAACATTCTCCTCCCCTAACCTTAGCTGTACATAAGTCGCGCTTTTGAAGCAGCACTGACTGTTATGAGTTTCTATTGTACCTTTTTTTCCTCTTCTTTTCACAGTGGGAGCCGTCTGGGAGGCCTTGTTACTGTGATGTGTTTCTTTTTCAACCACGGAGAGGTAGGTCTTCCCAGCCACCCTACTTGCTATTTATTTTCATTTTTAAAGTAGAAGCCAAGTCTCATTTCATTAAAAATAGTGATGCTGCTTATGGGGGATGAATTTAAAGGGAATAAGACATTATTGAAAGCAAAATAGGCTATGGTTTGAAACTGTTTAACAGAGTCCAACGTGTCACCTTAGGTGTAAAACCAGAAATAATTCAGAAAGGAAATGCATTGTAAAGTGGTCCTGAGATTGAAGTCTGAGTAGCACAATGACTTCAAGTTTCAAAATGTCAAACTATTCCATTTTTTGTGCCCACTCCAGACATACCTGCTCTACATATTCCATATGAACAAGCTTCAGAAACGGAGGAGGTTTTCTTTAAATTCCTATGTATTTTGCTGGAAATTCATGGATGCACACGCAAAAACAAATGAAAAACCAAACCTCTGTAATACTGATGTGCCATGGCCAGGCTGCACAGAATTTAGAAGCTGTATATGTGTGTAGAGAATTCCAATACTAAACTTCTTTGGGAAGCTGCGTTACAGGAGGGAAAAAAAAAAAAGATACTGTCACTTATAACATCTCCCTGTGTCCCCAGCTAATGCTGCTCATGTCATTGTGTCATTGTTTTTTAATGTCCATTTCATGAATATAAATTTGTATAAAAATTTGGTTTATTTGTTTTATATTACTTAAAATACAGCTCTGCTGTAAAGATTTTCTAGATGCAAACTAATTACCTTCTGATTTTGTTAAGGGGTAAAGTTATGGTTGTGTTTTGATTTTTTTTGTTTTTTATTTTACTGAGCTGAACTTGATAGAGAATTCTGAGTAGTAAGAAAATGTAGTTACACGTAACAGAATCAAAGATACTTCATAGGGAGCTTTGATGGTTTTCTTTTAAAAGAAAAGTCTGTGTAATGAAATAGTTAAGTTTCATTTTAAATTTATCTAAATCTCCTCTGTGAAGAATTTTCACCCATGGCTTTTAACTGCCTGGTCAAGATACGATAAACATTAGAGTTCCTAACCTTTTTTTGGTGCCATAAGAGGGTAAATAAATATGAAGCTTTCTGTGGGTTTCCATTCTTCTCAATGGCATTCTGAGGTGAAGTGAATGTGTTATCCTTTGCTAGGAAATCCTGATAGAGTATGCACTGTGTTTTGCTAAGTCTGTGAAGGCAATGAAGTGTAACTTCAGAATGGAACAAGCTAAAGTCTTCAAAGACAGTGGTAGCACAAGTATTCTATCCATACACTTCTATCCATAGAAGACTGCTCATCTCTCTGTGTGGATGACTTACAGAAAGAAAAAACCAGATAACGTGTGTGTTTTGAAGAATGGCAAGAAATTAGGTCTGCATAGCTCTACACAGACATAGTTTGGGCTCAGGTAAAGCTTAAGAAGGGTGACCCTGATTCAGGCTCAGCACTATAGGTTTCTGGAGAGCAATAGGACTTACTGCAGAGGTGCAGCATTGGATCTTAGCTGCCTCTTTGTGTTTGTACTACACCTCGTGAAATAACTGAGAGTTGTTTGATACTGTTGTGCATATAGAGTTATGGTAGTATATGTAGTTAGATGTTTACAGGTGGTCTGGCTTCACTGTATGTAATGTTGAAACATGCAAGGTGTGTGCATGCATATGTGTATGTATAAAAACCTTCTAATTAACTCTTTGATATGCCTTTGATTCCGTGGAAATCATCTGGCATGTGGTTCAACAGTATGTGCAGTGGAGCTGGACCAGTTGCTAAAAATCTTTCTTTTTCTGGAAGGATGGGACTGAGCTGCTGGAGTAAGCCTGATCTACAAGTCTTGGTATCTTATATCTAATGCTGTGTAAAAGTCTGTAAAAATGATTTGCCTTCTGGCACTGAACTAATGGTCCTGAGGCAACGTGTTTTTATTTGTGCTGTGCTTGTGCCACTGTGTTTTAGAGATTTCAAGCTTAGACAGATCTGATATATTTACAGCTGACGCAAAGTTAGTTTACAGCCTTGATAAGTCATCCACAGATGATAGAGTTTAGTCTTAGATTCCAAATATGGAAAAATAGCATGGGCTACATTATTGAATCTGCTTTTAAGATAATGTTTCCTTTTTATGGCTGTATGTGCTCATCATTCCTTCCCTGTCTGTATCCCCTCCAATATCAAAAGATTTGGTAAATCAGATATTAGTATAGTCTTGAAAAATAATCAAAAAGAGTACACTGCTTTAGAATAGTCATGATTATATTAATTGCTAACAAAAATATTTTTAACTAATCACCTCTGTGCAGTCAGCTGAAGATGACACATTAGTGTATTTATGAAAGGTTTATTTTAATGCTAATCAGGGTGCAGCTTTTATAGTGCTTTTAGACCTCAAGGACTATGTTTGATTAATGTGATGGGCTTCTGTACTTTGAGTTTATTTTATGATATTTCTACACATTTATTTTTAAATATTAATTTAATATGTTTGAGTAATAGCAAGACAATAAGCAAGGAATTGAATAATGTTGGTTCTAGTGAATTCTTTGGTAAAGCAGCATTTTTTTAAGCAAATGGTTTTAGGATTATGGGAAGCAAAGGAGAAGGAACATTCTGGCATCAACATCCTATAAGCTTTCATAGATTCATTATGGTCCATGTTAAGATCAACTCCATTTTTGTCCTGTAGTTGTAAAGAAGTTACTTTTAGTGCAAATCTGTTGATAGCCATTTGGAACCCATTTGTTTGTATGTCAAAGTTGTAGTGTAAAGTTGTAATTACTGGATTTGGTGGTCAATGCCATCTGCAAGATGCTGAATGTAAATATCAGAGATGAGTTTTATAGCTGAGCCATTTGACCTGAACACCAAGAAATTAATGAAAAAGCTGTTCAGTTGACTTCAATGTATTATGCTCTGCCTTATTAAAGAGTGAAGTATATAATTTAAGGTAAGCTCTGCAAGGCCCTAAGTTCATGTGTTCAATTGTACTGGCCTGTTTTGGAGGACAGCATCAGATGTTATACTTCCTGTGTCGTTGCTGGTAGAAATGTGAAATGTTTATAACTTAGAGAACTTGGGTCATCCTTCAGATCCTCTCTCCACACACTTGCTCAATCTCAGTGTGGCAAGTCACTGCCTGAATTTGAGAAAGGTTTTAGTTCCCTGAAAGAGTTGTTAATTTAGCAGAAGCGGGGACTAGCAGCTGCTGTCCTGACTTTTTTTTCTTGGATGCTTTCTAGTTGCCACATTTAATTTTGGAAGAGCAGTGATTTATTTTAATTAAACAGTGCATCACAAACTTCACGTCTGGAAACTGCTTCTTTTTGCCTTCTCTTTTCTCCTTCCTGGCATTGTTTTTTGTTGTTGTTTGTTTGTTTGTTTGTTTGTTTGAAGTTTGTGAATATTACGTCCTGTAGCTAGATTATTTTTATTATTATTGTTGTTGTTATTGAAGTATCTGGAGTGATTCACTCTGAAACACAAATGCAGTGGTTTATGGAGATGTAGCAGCAAATGTTGCCATCTAACCCAGTTCTTCTTTTTAGTGCACTCGCGTCATGTGGACTCCACCTCTTCGGGAAAGTTTCTCATACCCATTCCTTGTGCTTCAGATGTTGCTTTTGACCTATATTCTCAGGTACCTCTCAGTTTATACTTTACTTTTTACGATGATTTAAAATATGAAATGTCACAGGACGTTTATCTAAATGCATTGATTGAAGTATGTCTTTAAGTGCTTCTGTGCTGTAGCCGTCTTATCATTAACATAGAAACTTTCCTGTGGCTGTTACATTGCAGACGCTGCACCAGTAGAACTGCAGTCATATTACTCACTAAAAGGAAAAACTTTGCAACTTGAAGACATGATTAAAATAAAAATCAGAATTACTCTGTTGGCAAATAAGTATCTAAACTAAAAATCAGAATTTTTGGTTGCTGTTGCTTCCTTCCCATGAGAAACAAGCTGGTACTCCATCAATGGGTTTTGTCCCTCTTGAAGAGTGGTATGTTGGTTGCATTTAGAATAAACCTGTGCTATGCAACAGTGGAAGCTATAGGTACCCATAAGCTAATATTTTCCTGCACTTTTCTATGACTAACTAGTCTAACTAATTAAATGATTCAGTGCAATCTAATTATGTTAATGCAGGGATGCTCTTGAGTTTGCTAGCCCTGCTCTTCCATAGTTCTTTCTGGCTTGCAATGTGATTGTGTTACTGTCTTGCCTCTGTTTTGAAAAATAAACATGATCATCAATACTTGAGGGCTTTTTGCACTAACTCCATTGCATCAAATTTGCAGTGTATTTATGATTTAGTTGAACTTTGTACTTGTAACTCCAGATTTTCCTTTATTAGATCATACTGATGATTAAACCAAAAATACTTTGTGCTGTGGTCACTAACTTGTGGGGTTTAGGTGAGGAAAAGATGCACGCTGACTAGAAAAATGTTTTGAGGAATAATTTGTAAAGTGATTGCTAGATTTCATGTTAGAAAGGCACCTGTTCATTTAATGCTAAATTATGAGGTCAAAAAAACCCCAAGGGAATTACGTTAGGGTGATCAGAGCACATAAATTATGTACCTATACTTATGACACTTCTTGATTAGATAAATTCACTCCTGTTCTTCAAATCTTGGTGCTTGAAAGTGTGTGGGCTTGCTTACCAATGAGAAGTAGGTATTTAAGCATTTCAGAGTGAAGGGGATAAAACATGTTGACACTTTGTTCCTTGGTTATAATTCCTGATTCAAGAGCAGCTCTGTTTTCTGCATAGCTTTGTTCCAATGAAATATAGCAATTGTATTTGAAATAGAGCCTAAAACTTAAATTCTTCATTACTTGTGTCACATGTGTGTAAAATATTCCTGAATACACTAGCATCATGCTCAGCGTGACTGCCAATAGAAGCTGATCTCAAGGCTTTTTAAAATAAGCTGAAGAAAATTCTACAGAATTTGGTGAGACTGCTGAATTCACTTCGGTTTGGGTTTTGCAGCAGAATATTTATGATGTCTTATCTGTTGGAGGCCACTTAATGAAATTTGAAATATGACATGTTTCTGAAGTGAACTTGAAGCTAACAAAGGATTAAATAAATCACAGGATAATAAAAACACAGGATTAAATAAATCACATAAATAGCAGAACATAGAGAATGGGTTGTTTTCAGTTAAAGATGAGTTTTGATGTATTTGTCATCTGTCTCTGGCTCTGAAACCTTGCTGAGGACTGCTAGCAGAAAGTTGCAGAAAGTAAATACAGAAGAAATGTGAGAGAGAGGAGTCACTTCCATATACAGCCTGTGACAGTCACATATACAGACTGTGCTGATCCCAGCTGGAATGGAAATGGTTGGGACCTGACTATAGAGTTGTTACAAGAAGGTGGATCACTGCAGGTGACATAGGTTGGTCTGCTCTACTACATGCTGCCAGGAGAAAACTTCTTTGGTAATGAGTGACTCATCAAATAGTTAAGAAACATTAAGTATCAGAACTAGTATTTTTGGAAGCGGATGGAAAACAGATATTAAATATTCCTTGAGCTTTGTTATTTGTAGTGGATCAATATTGCTAGCTAACTTCCCAGGTAACTTTGTTTTTATTGCTTTCTCTGTTGTACTTTTCAATAATATGCAAACACTTGTGTTGTTTTATTTACTGATGCCTATTCTGTCTCTTTTTCCCAAGGATTCCGAATATTAATACAGGAAGCTTGATTGCACTGTGTGTTTCTAATATCTTTTTCATGCTTCCCTGGCAGTTTGCTCAGTTTGTTCTTCTAACACAGGTAAGACTATATTCACTTCTAAATAGACTCTTTGTCTTATCTAGGCAAATTGACTGCTTTGTATAGATAGCCATTTAGTTCACAACTATACTGATGCCTTCCTTTCAGACAGATTTCACTCTTGCTCTTGGGAAAGATTCACACCATTTATCACAATATTTTTCTAGCCAAATTTAAAAGTAGACCATATACACTACTCAGTCGTCTGTTTCCAGGACTTAAATTTACTTTTCTCTTAAAAGCAGCCTCCTGCCTAAGATCAGTACAGTAGAACAAGAAAAAACTTTGTATACTGAAGTATAGAAATTAAAAAGGCATTGATCTTGCATCTCTTTAAGCAATGCCAAATTATTTAATGGAGCAATGTTTGCATGGCATGTAATATCTGGCATGATTTTGCATGATTTCCTATTTAATTTTGATGAGCCTGTGAGTAGTGGCATAATCTTACTGTTGGAGAGTTCAGAGAGTTGAGGTAACTTTAGCTAGTGTTGGAAATGCACTAAACGCTACTGTGAGCCATTGGATGCTGTCGTACAGCACATAGTCTTAGTCTTTAAATGGACTGAAATGTAACCTGTTGATTGAAATCCATCTATGAACCCAGCCAAGTTATTTAAAGCAAATGTTGCTTGGTTTGAAAGCATAGTTTTGAACAGTTGGTACGTGCGAGTTCTCTAACTGCAGAAGGGAAAACTATTAAATTCTATAAAAGGTGGTGAGAAATTCATTATGATAACATGTTTAAGATGCTGGGTCTGAAATTTGAAATTACAGGTTCAATTCATAATTTCAGTCAATTCCCATGTGACTTTTAGCAAGCTGGCTAATCAATTAATCTCCTTTTCCTCAGCTGCAAATTATGGATGTTCCCATACTTTGCTGAAAAGTTATGGTTAAATAATGTTAATGAATGAGTTGGGGTTTTAATGTGGCTTTGGGTTTTGGTTTGTTGTTTTTGTTGTGTTGTTTTTTGGTCTTTTTTTAATCTGAGGTGAAAGATGTGTTAGTGCTGTGTTTTGATGACTTGCAGTTTTATAAAGCTGAGTACGTATTTTTTAAATAGTTGAAATTGTCTGATAAGTTTTATTCAGAGCACCACAATAGATGTTTTAGACAGAAACTTGAATGAAAGGCCTAGATACTTCCTTAACAAACAGTAGCATTAACAGTTAATGATTATTTGAGTAATCACTTCTTTTGTATGAATGTGTATTCTGCTAGAAGCAATAGACCACTGCAAATGGTTTTAAAATTATTTTTCACTTTTGATTCTAGATAGCTTCATTATTTGCTGTGTGTATTATGGGTTATATTGACTCCTGCAAATTACAGAAGATACTCACTGCTCATATGGTAATACTTTTTTTTTAAAAAAAACAACCTTAAACCCCTCAAATGAGTTAGAGCATCAAAAAAGGCTGTTTGTCAGAAGTATTTTCCTGAATTACAAGGTGGTTGAAAAGATGCAATAATAAGGGACTTATTATATGTATTTGAATACTATATTACACTGTGATATTATACTAATATCACATATTGTGATATTATTATCACTAATGTGATATTAGTATATTTTATCACAGTGCCAGAAACTAGGATCCCTGTGGCACACAGGAGGTTTTGAACTCTAGAATGATCACCAACCTCAAAGATTTGTACTAATATTTTCCTCTCTTTCTGTCTCTATTCATTCCATGGACTTGAAGATACTGTATCAAACAACAGACTAGAAAACATACCAAGTAACAGAGCATAAACAATAAAAAGTTGAAAAAGCAGCATTTGTCTCATGCAGTAAGTTAGCAGAAACCGAAAAAAAAGAGCTGTTAGTAAGTCATGATTAGGGAATGGCATAAGAATGGCACCTCAGATCAGGTTTTGAAGACTACCATAGTCTTGACTATGCAACAGTGTTGTGGTTGCACTATTTGGGGTGATATTTAGAAAGGTGGCCAAAGAAAATAAACTATCAGTCTGAGGAAAAATTATTTTTTCAAAAATGGGTAAGGAAGTAAACCAAGGAAGGAGTTCATAAGTAAAAGGGCATATAAGTTTCTGCATAATATATCTGACTTTAACTTTTAAAGCTAAGTTAATGACCAAGGTTTGCTACCAGGAGCCTTTGCCACAGGAAAGAAGTTTTGAGCTAAATTGTATTTCATATCTTTTCAAATGTATTTTGAAATGCTATAAATGATATTTTAAAGGCAGTAGTAACTTCTACGCAACTCATTTCTGATGTTAACCTGGGATGCCAAATGCTTGTTCAGTCAGATTTTCCAGGAAAATTTGCAAGTAAGAATATTGGTGTAGTAGTTTTTTGACAGAAGCAGGATGAAATACTAATAGAATCATAGAACAGTTTTGGCTGGGAGAGACCTTCAAGATCATCAAGTCCAACCTTACTTCCAGCCCTATCAAACCCACTAAACCATGTCCCTAAGCACACCATTTAACTGCCTCTTAAACACCTCCAGGGATGGTGACTCCACCACCTCCCTGGGCAGCCCATTCCAATGCCTGACAACCCTTTTGTAAAGAAATGCTTCCTAATATCCAGCCTGAACCTCCCCTGCTTCAACTTCAGGGCATTTACTTAAGCCTTATAGCTTATGTAAATAGCTGTATCATAAGGTTTGTGCCAAAGTGTCACCAAAAGCCTATTTTCAGATAGATAGACAGACAATCATGTTATATTACAGAGAAAGCTTAATGAGGCTGCATAAACTGCCAGTCTTTGTTTTCTGGTGTTTTCTAATTTTGCACCCCCCTGCTTCTCTGTGGAAAAGGAAAGTCTAATTATGTAATGAGGGGAATACAAATGCCTACATATTTTACAAACAGCTATGCTGGTTTTCCATATTCCTGTGTATAGGAGACAACAGAGATTGATCAGTGATTTTGCTCTCCAAGTTAGAAAATGTAATTCAGCTTGCTTTCAGTCAGAAAGAAAGCACAGTAGGGGATCTGGATGATAAATAAAAGTAGCATTTCAACTTTGACTTTAAACCTCTTCTTATGTTTATATGATCAGACAGTCCGAGTTCTGCTTCCTTGACTTTGGTGATGATTATATTTTAAATATGTGCTTCCCAGTTTGGAGGAAACCAAACAACAAACATTTCATTCAACATTTCTGTTTGTCCACAATTCTGAAAAATAACAAATAGGATGGAGAAATAATATAATTTGAATTTTTTCCTAACATTCAATTTAAAAAAAAAAATGTAGCTGATACCATGTAAGATGGGTTAGTCTATGATCAATTCTTTTTGGTTGTAAGTAATTTTAAAATATAAATTAACATAATGATCTACACTTGGCTGCCTTGTTGCCATTAAGTCCTTATAATAGGTGTTTTCAGAAAATTCTGCAAGCTGAGTATTCACTTGCTGTGTCATAGTGTGACATAGGCATCTTTAAATTCAAAACTGCTGGCACAAGGTAGTTTCTCTCTACTAGGGCAATTCTTATCTTTTCTGTTTTAAATTTTATTATTTTTTTCTCCTTTCAGGTATCTCTCTTAGTCTGTTTTGTTCTGATGTTTGGTAATTCAATGTTGTTGACATCCTATTATGCTGCGTCTTTAGTAGTTATCTGGGTAAGTTGTTTAAGAAAAGAATCACATGACATGCTAAGACTGTAATGCTGCTGTACTCTAATGTATGTATTGATGTAAAATGTGAAACTGCTGCATTACCAGAGAGTTGAGAAATTTTTCACATGACAAACAGAATTAGACCTTAAATGTAGTAGATAAACACTAATCTTAAAAATAATGTTTTTACACCCAGACCTCCTCATAAGAGAAACTCAGTTAAGGTTCAGTTCCCTTGTTTTTATATCTCTCTTCTTTTTATAAAAATATAAAACCTTACCACTTCTGTATTTTTAATTGGAGTAACTGTCAAACAAGAACATGAGCAAGGAGGAATTTGTTTTAAATGCTTCTTTATTAATTGTGAAACTACAAATGCAGAACAAGTGAACAAAAATTTATATAACAATGGTTGATTGTTTGAAACTGCTGAGTCAGGCTGCCCTGTTAGTGAAATTATTCACTGAAGACTCATCATCTCATCATTCACTGCCATAATTTTTTCTTAAATAGGAAAAACAACCACCAACCTTTTTCCTTTTTCAGTTTCATATAATTTCTCTTAAGGGATTTATGTTCATAGGAAATAGGAGGTAAGATTATGTGGACAGATAAAGTTTAGCACCCTACAAGTCATCTCCATTTTTGATTCTTTTTGCCTTTTCTAGAAGCTTGGGGTGAGTTCAGTGAATTTTATTTATTCCCCCCCGCACCCACTTTTGTTTCCTCTTGTCTTTGGTTTAAAGAGGCTTAGAACCATCTAATACAGAATCTGACTTATGAAGGAGAAGAGTAGTCTTCCATTAGTTGGATATAAACTGGAATTAAGAGTTTTTATGTTGACATGTTTTGCCTGTGCAGGATGAAATCACGATATTATATATTTATTCATCTTTCATGTTGTATTAATCATGGAGAATTTTTTTATATATAGTTGTGTGGTACAATATACACTTACCAGAACAAACAAAAAAGCTCCTCATCCAGTGTACTGGAGTATTTTGTTGTTACTATATGTTACCTAAAAATGTACATTCATTTTATTATTAGGGAATTCTTGAATTGAGTCCAAAAGTCTTGACGAGCAGCAGAAGAGAAGTTTATGTATGGGTAAGGACTTTCATGTATTTTGAATTTCAGAAAAGAGCTATAACTGTTTGTTTGTTTTAATGAAATACAGAAATAACTTCTGGTCTCGTTTCTAATAGTTGAAAGTCAAGAAATATAGCTAAACTACTCTTTCTAATAAATCGTCCATATTCTCAGCATTAAACCACTGAAGGAAGGGGCATAAACACACATTTATATCAGAAAATGGAAAGAGCCTTCAAACAACAACATGCTTAATTCTATATTACCAGCTTAAACGTTTATAAGACCTAAGATCTGTGTGAACATTCCTTTAAAATAAAAAACAATTTGAAAAGGCAAGTAAAAAGCTAACAGTGCTTGCAGAAATGGAGATTAAGATACTGCATTAGATTGTAACTAAAATGTGTCCTATTTAAATTTTCTTTTAGGATGTTTCTTGTAACAACAGCAAGCGACTTCTAATTACATAACTCAGCAAGTCAAACACTGTAGGGTGTGTGGGTGGGGTTTGAGGCAGCAGAAGTCATGGCCAAACATGGAGGATGCTCCCAAAATTGACAAATAAGATATAATGGTATAGGAAACATGAGAAGAAATTTGATGCTTAAGATAATAACATTAACTTGTAAAAATACCTGAAATGAAGCCTACTGAGACTGGCATAAGACAGGCATTCATATTAAATTCATGTTAAATATTTGTGAATGGAAGCCATATCTTGCAAAACTATTTAACTTCTTTGAAGGATGTAGAGAAGGGTGTGTGGGTGAATGTAATGCACTTGATTTCAGAAACCTTTTGGGGAAGATATCTAACTGGAACTGTAAAAGAAAATAAACTCCATGGGATATAAGGTGTGAATGTTAGAAGGTAAGAAACAAAGGGTGGAATTAAATGGTAGGTTTTGAAAAGACCACCACCCTCAGTATGTGTATAAAATAACATCCTAAATAAGTCCTTGCCACTCAGCAGAGAAATCTTGATATTACGAAAAGTTCTCTGAATACATCAGCTCATTACTGAGCAGGCATCAAAAAGGAAAACACAGGATGGAAGTCATGGAGAAGAACTGCAAAGATGTGAGTTTATAAGAGAAGAGAAAGATACTGTGAAAGCAAGGAAGAAAAAAAAAAGGCTTTCAGAAAAGGATTAAGTGCCTCCTAGGTATTTAGATTCATTTGCAGCCATTAAATGTGACGCTTGAATGCAACCTGTCATCACGTCAAATCCCTGGTTACATTAGGGTACAGATCAGTTTGTATTTCGTTGTTGTTCTCTTCGAAAGCATCTGATGCTGATCTCAGATACAAGGTACGAAGCCATATTTTCATATTCAGTTGATCAATTTTTATAAAGAATTCAAAATATTAAGCTACATTGCCAAGAATGTAATCTTTCTGGTACAGGGATAAACATGATCTATAACTAGAAGTAATAATTGTACATTCTTTATAGTTCCTCCAAATTCTAACTTGAGATGATACTGAGAAGTTTCTAAAAATTAACGAATTCCTTCAAAGATTTGAAGTGCCAGAGTAGTACAACCCGATAGCATGGAGTGTATGGGTGGGGAATAATCACTACACACTAGTGTGTGCAAAGCAGATGGAATCTGGTGAAGAATCACAGACTGGTAAGGGTTGGAAGGGACTTCTGGAGATCATCCTATCCAACATCCTTGCCAGAGCAGGGTCACCCAGTGCAGGGTGCCCAGAATCACGTTGTCCAGGTGGGTCTGGAATCTCTCCAGAGAAGGAGACTCCACAGCCCTCTGGATAACCTGGTCCAAGTTCAGGCACCCTCACAGGAAGAAGTTTCTCCTTATGTTTAGATGGAATTTCTGTGTTCCCATTTATGCCTATTGCCCCATGTCCTGTTGCTGAGCGCCACTGAAAAGAGACTGGCCCCATCCTCTTGACCTCTTTAGCCATTGATCAGCATTAATCAGATCCTCTGTCTTCTCCAGGCTAAACAACCCCAGGGCTTTCAGCCTTTCCTCAGCACAGAGATGCTCCAGTCCCCTCTGCATCTTTGTAGCCTCTGCTGGACTCTCTGTTGCAACGTTGTGTGTTAGCAGTACAGCCATAATAATCACTTGCACAAAATTATTTCAGCTGTAATAGAAAATACAAATAACCTTAAAAACACCCCAGTGTACTGAAATTTGGCAGGTATAACTGGTTAGAAATTACTGTACTTACTGGTGACAACAGTTTTTAACTAGTAGCTTGATTTAATAAGCCATTTTAAAAAGAAAAGGTTTCTTTAAAAGTTCATTGAGACATGTTTATTTCTTTCTGAATATATTTTTGTTAAGGTCATTGAAGGATGTGCCTGGTTATTTGGGACAGTCACCTTGAAATACCTGACTTCATTAGCATTAGGAATAGCTGATGATGTAAGTTCTCTTATCTGAGTATCTGAGTGATGTCTTTCAAACATTCTTTATTTCTTAATATCTTGATTTTTGGCATCTTACTGATCTCCTTTCCTGAAATTCCAAGATTTGTCTTGCAGAAATGGGAGAGGGATTGCACATTTGCTTTCTTGTTCATTATGTATTATCACTTGGAGTTGTTATTATCAAAGTTTGTGAAAGGACTAATTAATGTTCTTACTGTTGAGTTAGTAAATTCTCTGTGTGCTTGGTTTCAAATGTGTATTTATAGAGCTTTGCTTCTTTTGGTTATCTTCTACCTCCTTCTTTTATTTACTCAATTTCTTAGTTCACTTTTCCTCTGAAGCTAATTTTTAAGACTGTTTTGAAACAGTAGTTGTAACTACGACTCCTCACTTCACCTCGTCCCATTTCTATTGTTAAAAACCTATCAACAGATGTGCATCAAGGGGCAAAAGATACCTTAAAAATGTCTTAAAATATGAGGTTGCAAAACATTAAAAATGTCATTTAATATACTGGAAACAGATTTTTGGTGCTCTTAGAGCAATATTGTAAATGGTATAAGCTTCTGTTCTAAATAAAAATATTGCTCTCATACATTTAAAGCAATTTGTTGTGAAAAACAGGATGATTCTTGCTTACTACAGCTTTATTTTTCTGTATATCTTACCAGGCTCATATAGGAAATATATTAAAATCTAAATTTATTGGCTACAAGGATTTTGATACATTAATGTATACCTGTGCTGCAGAGTTTGACTTCATGGAAAAAGAGGTAATTTGATCAAAATAAATGATTACAGAAGAATGATTTTATTTAAATTTTTTTGTGTATATATTTATAACATAAATTATAACTTAAAACATTTCAGAGCCATAACTTCCTACTGCCATCATAAGTTTGAGTGCTTACTTGTGACGTTAGAGACACTAATGAGCTTAAGTTTAATTTATCTGGGTTTATTTTTTTTCAATGAGATAATATAGTACTTTGATTTTGGATTTAGGAAATCTGCTTGCTTGAATGAAAGATGTGCTTCCTCAGGGTAAATGAAAGGTTGCAGTTCTGCAAACAAGATTTTTATATGTCTGTCAGTAACTAGATTTGAGTATATGGAAAATGTGCCAAGAGCTACAAAGGTCTTGTGTGGTAGATTTAGATGACAGAAGCATCGAAGCTTCTTAATGTGGCATTAGTAGCCTTTTTTTTTTTTTTTTTTTTTTTAGTTCATCAGTATCTAGATAAGCATTTAGAATGTTTATAGGTTACTGAACTCATAGTACCCGAATTCAGGGGAGATGCAGTCTACTCTTACTCCCAGTTCTTTGGCAAGCTACACAAAGACTAATTTACTAATGACTCTGGTATTATGACCTCCAGTGTGATTGCTGGATGGAGTTTGAGTTTCTTTAATCTGGCTTCGTTGTTGAATGTTTAAATATACTTTTTATTTGAGAAAGAACTGTTTACATTGTTTTCTTTAAAATGACAATCAAAATATTTAGAGGTGAATGGAAAGCAATTAATGCAGTTTATTTCTGTTGCAGACTCCAGTAAGATACACAAAAACTTTGCTATTGCCAGTTGTTCTGGTGGTTTTTGGGGTAATCATCAAAAGGGTAAGTGATTCATTTCGTGAATCACCTTTTCCTTGAATTTACTTTTTAAGTTTTTTTTGAAGGGATCATTTTTCATTTGGGGATTTTTATTTTTTTTATTTATATTTTTATGGGAAGAAGTTTGTGTTGTGGGTTCATCTTGGCTGCCACCCAGGTACCTGCCAAGGTGCACTCCCATTGCCCGTCCTCAGCAGGATGGGGGTGGCAAATAAAAGTTGAAAAGTATCATGGGTCAGAATAAGGACAGGGAGACCACTCACTGCTTTACTGTCATGAGCAAAACAGACTTGAATTATGGAAGATTAGTTTAATTTATTGTCAACTAAAAATAAAGTAGGATTGTGAGAAATGAAAACAAAGCTCAGAACACCTTCCCCTTATCTCCACTGCCTTCTTCCCAGGCTCCATGGGTCCCTCCTATGGACTGCAGCTCTTAAAGAGCTGCTTAGCATGAGTCCTTCCCACAGGAATGGACTGCTCCAGTGTGGGTGCCCCACAGGTCACAGCTCCATCCAGAAAACCTTCTTCTATGTGGGCTCCTCTCCATGAGCTGCAGTTTTTGCCAGGAACTTCCTTTTGTCAGGAGCTTCTTCCTGTGTGGGCTCTCCATGGGTTGCAGCTTCCTTCACGTCATGTCAGCCTGCTTTGGCATGGCATCTGCTTTAGCATAAGCATCTGCTTCACTGTGGTCCCCCATGCACTGTAGGGGCAAAACCACATCAGCGTGGTCTCCACAAGCTCTGCTCTGGCACCTGGAGCACCTTCTCCTCCTCCTTTACTGACCTTGGTGTCTGCAGAGTAGTTTATTTCCTGTTTTTCTCACTGCTCTCTCTTAAAGCTGCTGCACAGTGGTTTTTACCTTAAACACGTTATCCACAGAGGCACCGCTAGTGTCCCTGATGAGCTTAGCTTTGGCCAGCTTCTGTTCTGTAGCTGTCTGGAACTGGCTCTGTCTGACACACAGGGGCAAGCCTCTGGTCTCTTCTCACAAAAGCCACCCCTGCAGCCCCCTGCTACCAAAATTTTACCATGTAAACCCCACAGTTAGATAAAATACAGGTTTTCAAAAATATTTAAATTCTGCATTCTCTTTACATAGAGAATATAGATTTTTTATTATTATTTTTTTTTTCAAAGGTCCTGTTCTGAGTCAGTGGTAAAACTTGCTTTGCTGTTAAGCGTCAAAAAAATTTCTGTCACTTAGCTGATGAGTGCTATAACTGAAGTTTGTAACTTTTTGCAGATTTGGTTATGTATAATTTGTGTAAAAACAACTTAGAGTTTCTACAGGAACCGATGGGATAACTGCTAACTGCCTGGCTTATTAAACAGCCTCAAAAAGAATTTTCAGCAAAGATATTGCATGTCTTTCTCTTAGAATTACCTCAAAATGAGATTACCCAGGTGTAATTTAATTTAGCAAATGTTAAAAATGCTTCAGAATGCTTTTGAAAGATTATTCATACTTCTTGTTGGCTCTTGTTTTCTTCAGGCAATTAAGTATCTTATGTGGACCTTATCTCAGGAGGGCCCATATGAAAGGTAAATATTGTATTCTTTTTTTAATGTGAAACTGATTTTCTTCTCGAAGTCTTTTTATTTGCTATATGCTAAATATTTTGGAGTTCTACATTAAGTTTGTCATTTTGAAGGGTAAATTATGTATAGTTTAGTAACTGAATGGCTTGGAGGTACCATATGCAGTATCTTTATAGGTTGTCTGAAATAAAGTTTAGCTGCTGAACTTAGATCTCTTAAGCATCTTACCTCCAAGCTTTCTATTTAATATCTTGTTGGGGTTTTTTTTATTCTGTTCCTACACCAATCTTTACGTGTCTATTCATTTTTCTCCTATAAATAGTAAATGCAAATTCTCTCCTCTCCATTATTTTTTATCCAGGTTGTAAAGGTACCTGAGTTTCATCTTTAGGAAGAGATCCCAACTGTATTAGTTTTATTTTCTAAATATCTGTGCTACATGCTCTACCCATCACAGCCATTTGATATCACTTGATGCTGTGCTCAAGAGCAGGCCATTTGTTCAATTGAATGTTGTCATTTCCTTGATGTATCTTTAATCTATCACTGATCATTTCAATGATCTCTACTTCCTGTAGTCTAATGGCTATTATCAAAATTTCAACAAATGTGAGCAGAATTCAGCATCTTATTTTTACAGATGTTTTTGGAGAGCAACTACATGTGATTTTGACTCTCTTCACATCTATATTTCCTTCTGAGAATCTGAAACCAATCTGTGTAGTGCCTGAGTAAACGCCTGATGCCTTTTATTGGTACCAGTGCTCTGCCTTTTTTACATTACTGAAGTTTCATTCTCTAAATAAGATGTTTTGTATAAGAAATAATTAAAGTAATTTTAAAAACTGCTAGAACTAATTTTCAGATTTCCAAATAGAGGGTTTAAGGAGAATGGTTACTGATTTGCAATATATTTCAAAGCTTGGGGTGGGGAACAAAATCAGTGTGGTTGCTGACTGGATTAGTTCAGCTGTCTAGAGCCACTAGAGATGACTTCAAAGTAAAGCCAGTGCTTCTGTAGTACATCAACAAATAATGTGACTTTCTGGTTTGGTTTTGTTTGTTTGTTTGTTTTTTTTAATTCAGAGAGGAACATTTTAACCATGGCGAGGTAAGATTCTTGTTTTTGCACGATTTTATTTCTCTGTTAATGTGAACACTCAGTATTGAAATAGAGACTGTAATGGTGTGATCCTGGTATGTGGTTTATTTTAAGGTAAGGATTTGCATCTTTTATTCCCTCATCATAAATTGGGTCCAATACATCACTAGAATAACTCTGGAATGCTGAACCAAAAAATACAATGGCTGATGGTGGGGTGGTGGTGCAAGGGAGAAGTCTCTGCGGCTTTTGCTGCAGCAGGACAGAAAGCCACTGAAATTAAGTTGGACCTTCCATTTTCCCCATGTAGACTGAGAAGGAGATCGATTCCTTTACTAGGGTTTCACATGACAGAGAATGTTAAAATTCTAATTTGAAATATGCCTTAATGAAAATAATTGTATGTGTGGTTTTTGCTAAAAATGATGCAAAAATTATGGCAGCTTTCTCATGTGGTTTCTTTATTTGCAATTAAGTCAGCAATGACAGGACAAAAACGTTCTTAGCAGCAGGATTTTTTGTAGTTTGTGCTATGGGAGAAACCTCACGCCATTCAGAATGTGATAATCAATCAGAGAGATAAAAAATGCCTCTAGGATTTACCACAGCACTTCCACAAGTAACATAGAGTCAGTGTCAGGAGTGGTGAGTGACATCCCTGAGGCTTTTTAACCTTTTCTGAGAATACTAAAGCAAGCTGCCTGTGGCTGTGTAAGTACCAAGGATGATACTTCGACTTGGACTCTTTTTCAGACAAACTTGTCACTTAAACTATACTGGAAATGAAGTTGTATGTTTAAGATAGAAAACTATGCAAATATTATGCATCTGTGTGTTTATTTGGGTTTGGTTTTTTGCAGCTGATGTATCACGCGTTGCAGCTGTTGGCATACAGTGTCCTAGCCATTTTAATCATGAGACTAAAACTGTTTTTGACACCTCATTTATGTGTCATGGCTTCCCTGATGTGTTCAAAACAGGTATGGTGGTTTTTTACTCCTGTAGCTATCTCAGTACTTACAGTATTACCTGGATATTTGTCCTAAAGCAGATTTCTCCAAGTGTAATTGATGAACCTGAGAGTACTGGTTAAAAATAAATCAATTTATATTGCCTGCTGAAAAATATGGTTACAGAAGTTCCATTCTCTCCAAATAGAGCAAATGTTTTATGCAGTTTGTCTGGTTGCATTATTATGAGTTAAAAAGCTGTGTATTGAGCTTGAGCAGAGGGAGACATATAATGAATTTACTGTATTTGCACACTTGTGTGTCATTGCAAGGTTTTTACTGGCTATTAGTTTTACCCACACAGTGTTTGACTTTGTTTACACTGTATTTTCACAGCTCTTTAGAGCTTATTACCTTCCATATTTTTTTGTGGACTAAGTCTTTCCAGAGGTGCAGCTTTGAAGACTTGTATGTGGAAAACCTTTTAGCCTTAAAAATCAGAAGTCAAATGCCTAACTCAGATTTAATTTTCCTAGCTTGAAATCATCCATAACATAAAATGGTACTATATTTTCTCCAGAGAAGTTTCAATTTCTCTACACTTTCACTATTCTGTAAGGTTAACAGATGTTCTTATGATATTTTGCAACTTTTAGTTAGTTGTTATTGAAGTATTGGTGTCCTCTTAGGTGTTCTGATTGTTTAAGTAATAGCAGTGAGACGGACATTTGTAAGGCAAACCAAAAATGAACAAACAGACAAAAGACATAGAATTATTCTGCACATGAAAAAGGAATTTTACATGTAGTGTTTTTTCAGTCTATTGCATGAATCTGTGTACTTTTCATTACTCTGATGTTGCAGCTTGTGGCAGCTGATGGATGCTAAAGAGAACTTTGCCTCCACACCCTTCCTCTTTCTGTTAGGAGGAATTACACTATCCTGAGTGGAAATTTTGAAAGTGAAGAAAAATACCTGGAGAAAGAATGAACATACTCATTTGACCAAAAAAACCCCACCCAACAAATAAAACCCCCTTAAACTGATATAAAAACTACATGAGGAACAGCATCCTGTAAACTAAATGTTTCTTTTGCACTGCATATATGTTCTATTGTTCTAGACTCTATGTAAACAGAATGGTGGTAAATTTAGAAACTTGGAATATTAATGCTTTATAAAAACAAGGTAGGAATGTTATTTTCTTTGCATTGCAAAACCATGGAACTCAGTGAAGAATTCTAAAGTTCCAACATGTTCTTGAAGTGAGATTTTTGTGACTTCAAGGAGGTTTGCTACTGTAGAGCAGCATACAAACAAATTAATTTCCCTTCATCCTTCCAGACTTATGTGGTGATCATGTATATCTGGTATATTAAGTTTTCCTAGATAGTATTGCTTTCCTTGCTGGAGTGTTTAGCAAGTCTTTGAGGGTGAGAGTAGATTATGCTGTGTTTTCGGAGAGGTTGCTCGAGAGTTTTAATAATCTCAAGTAGTTTATGGTTAGTTTATAACGAAGATAACAAACTACCTAACTGGTGTAGTCAGCCTAGTGGGAGGTTTTACTGTGAAACTAGTTTCTGATTTCATGCTTTCATCGAAAGGGTAAAGGTGCTCTGAATGAAATGTATTTATTTAGTGCAGGTTTGATATTTTGAAATGGGAAGCCCTACTTGTAATTAACAGTAGGTTGTGGCAGGGGAAATTCAGTTTTTCTTATTTAAGGTTTAGGTCAGATATGGATGAGATAAAGCATTCTTACTCAAACTAAACTGCAACATAGCAAATTTGGTATTTCTTTTTTTTTAATTACCCATTTCACATATTTATGAGTGTTTGCTTAGAGCCTCCAGCAAACGATCTTTAGGAAAAAATGCAAGGGCCACTTTTTTCACTTCAAGAAAGAGAAAGGGAAGAGTAGGATAGAAAGCAACATTAACCTTATATCCCCAAAGTCTTCTTTTCTGATGTGTGGGCTTTGGTTTTTTTTAAACTTGCAGTATAATCTCTAATCCATATACTACAGGTAGAAACTCTTGAGTACTCTTGAGTAAATAAGAGATAATGCTACCTGCACTTCTACAGTATTATTACGGTATCATCTTTACCTGTAGAATTTGCCATTTAAACTACAGTTTTAAAAGCTGCATTAATGTCAATGTTTTTGGTTTTGCTTTTTTAATAGAATTAAGAATGCAATGCCCTATGTTTGGTAAACATGAATACTACTTAAGAGGTCTCACTGAAGTTTCATGGAGAAGCAATAGCAGAGATGTTTCCTATTGTAATATATACTAGGTTCCTTATAGAGAAATAAAAATGAGTTGTGCTGTGTACAACATTACAGAATGATTGTCTAGAAATTGATTGATTCTTGCATTTCAGTTGTTTGGATGGCTCTTCAGTAAAATCCAGCCCAAAACGTTGGTCTTTGCTATTTTAGCATTGATGGCAATAGAAGGATCAGCAAACCTTCAAACTCAGTGGAACATCATGGGTGAATTTAGTAATTTGCCACAGGAGGAACTTTTAGAGTGGATAAAAGTCAGTACCAGACAAGGTAAACTATTTGGTAATGTGCAATTCCCCATTTACTTCAAGATGTAACTACTGAACTTGGTATGAATGACTGCAGAAGCATTGCTACTGCCTGAGGCTTTGCCTCGGGACTATCCTATAGGCATGGTTTAGTCACACATACTTGTCCATATAGAAGCTTATCTCAAATGAAGAAACAGCAGAAGCTTGCTTTGTTAGACTGCAGGCTACCCTTCTGGAGGTTCTAGGCACTGGTGCAGTATTTCTGCAACAAAGGTGTTTTTGCAAAGTCCAATTAAAATACTTTTTTACTTAAATGGCACCAGTCCTGTATCTTCATCTTTGTTTTATCTGAAGAGAGTTCAAAGTGTGAGCATTGTAGTTGCACCAGTCCTTTTGCTAAAATGAGTAAAAGTGTCAGAAAAGGAGCTAGATTGCCTTCTTAGCATGGAAACACCTTAAAGCTAATTGAGATTTTATTGCTTGTGTAACTGGGGGGAGAAGTGACAAAGAAAAACGTGTTGCCATGATGAATGTTATTGTACCTATTCGAGAAAAATGAGATGTGTTAAATCTCCATTCCTAGATGTTTAGTTATCTAATGATTTCTATTGATGTCAAGGTCTTATACACAAAATCACTACTTTTTTTCTCCTGATGGTGCCATGTAAGGCCTTTTCAAAAAGAGTATCCTACTCTGTATGGTTTTTGTACAGGATTACTGTTTAGATATTTGAGGATTGCTTCTCTGCTTCTACTGCTTGATCCTTAATTTAAAACCTGCCTTCTGTATTTCAGATGCAGTTTTTGCAGGAGCAATGCCTACAATGGCAAGTGTTAAGTTGTCTACGCTTCGTCCTATTGTAAATCATCCTCACTATGAAGATGCAGCATTAAGGTAGACTTCAAAGTTGAGGATGTATTCTTATTTGCTGCTATTTTCTCCATATTGGTAATATACAGCAGGAATAGCATCATGTTATGCTGTAAAAATCATTAAAACCCCATAGAACTTGATTTGTTATTTTAGTCAAATTGAAAACTCATCATATTTCTTCAGGCTTTCTGTCCTTCAGAAAAGATATACTGTAAGAGAGAGATGACTTCAAGCTTCTATTAAAAAAAAAATAAAAATCAGAATATAATTAAGGAATTGGAGGCGACATGTTCTATTATATCCTTTCTCCATTTTAGTTACTCCTAACATTGCAGAAAGACTAACTTTTATTTTTTTTTCCTCACAATAACCAGTTTAGTTATTCCTATTAGCTTTCTGTGGTGGATTGTCATTTTTTTCATGATAATGTATCTAAATTATTGAAATTAGCTGAAACTGAAATTTTATAGCAGAATTACTGAGTTTTGTCCCTCATTATTTTCAAAATCAGGATATTTTTCTAAATTTAAATTGATTTAAATGAAAAGGTCATTCTTTTCTTCTTTGAATCTTAATATCATAGCATCATTTTTGGGTAATTTGGTAAAACTGGTTCAAAAAAGTACAACAAGAAAAGAACAAGATAGAGAGGTTGAAAGGAGAAAAGGAGGGAAGTCATATGCCATATGTTCTTCGATCTGTGTCTGGCATTAACTGGTTTTAACTTCTGGTGAGTGTTGAAGTGGTCAGTCAGTTGGACTAGGTGATCACTGCAGGTCCCTTCCAAATTCTCTTCCATTCTAAGTACAAAAATACAGGAAGGAGTGTGTTTGGGGAAAATAAGCTAGAGCTGGGACGGTATCAGAATCAGGAGTTAACAACATCATTCTTTGCACAGTCAAAGGAGGATATTACTGGGTAATATGAACAGGATGATGGTTTACAAGTGATGATTTTGCCCGATTCAGCATAGGCAGACATCAGGTCTTGCACTCTGCATTTATAAAAGACTGAACAAAGGCAATGAGTATGGCCTTTTGTGGAGAGACTGGGCAGATGCCATCTTCTGATCACCTCCAGTCCAAGCAAGGTCACTTCTAGCCTTGAATACTATGGGGTGAATACTTTGCTTTGACATCTTCACATTTTCTGTTCACAGTAACTGGATCTTGTTACAAAGCTGTCTATTGAAAAACCAAAGATGGTATTCATTATTCTTGGAATCTGTTATGTTTGTGAAGAAATAATCACATTAAATGAATAGTGTCATTTGCTTTAAACTTTGGTTTAGCCTAGTTGTCTTGTGAAATAAAAACCCTTCCTAAGTCTAAAGTTAAAGCTTACATTTTCATGCCATGTTGCTAGCTAACTTTTATATTTCTCTTTTTGAAGGGCCAGAACTAAAGTAGTGTATTCCATGTACAGTCGAAAACCTGCAAAAGTAGTAAAGAGAGAATTGATAAAACTAGGAGTGAATTACTATATTCTGGAAGAGTCATTGTGTGTAAGCAGAAAAAAGTGAGTAATCTCTCTGGGGCTTAACCTGCCTGGACGTGATCCTGGGCAACCTGCTCTCTGTGACCCTGCTTTAGCAGGGGGGTTGTACAAAATGGTCTCCAAAGGTCCCATCCAACCCCTACCCTGCTGGGATTCTCTCTCAAGAATGATATGCCACTCCAATATGTAGTTGAAGATTCATACCAAGTAGTAATTTTGAAATACTGATCTAATGAAAGTGTCCAAAATACATTTTTGTCCAATGTCCCCAGATATTAATAAGTATCCTTAACTTTACCCCTATTAGCAACCTTGTAGTCCTTGTGTACACCTGAAAAACTCTGTTACATGTAGTTTTAAACTTCACTGTAAACTATAGAAGAGATTCACAAACAAAACAAGCCATTATTCTGTCATAGTAAGAGCACGTGTGTGTGTAATGAAAGCCTAGTATGAATAAAAGGTGCAGATTATAAAGTAATTTGACCACTAAAATATTGTGACTGTTCCCAGTCACTGAAAATTATGTCATATTTAAGCTGGCCTTAAGAAAAAGCTGTGCTGCTTTAGTTTCCAATTTCTCTTTTTGACCTTCAGAACAGGATGGGTTTGGATTTTTTATTTTGTTTTCTGTGCATTTGGAATAAAATGAAATGAATCTCTTCTATTTCTCTGCTATCATCTTTGACCAAACTAGGAAATTCTCAGTAATTCTAACTTTGAAAGATAACTGCACAGGGAATTGAAGTTGTTTATGTGCCTTAGTAAAAAACCAAGTTATTAATTTTTAAAAGGTTTTTTATTTCCTGATTTTTCTTAGAAATGTTAGGAGTGTGAAGTTCACCTTTTATTTTATAGGAAGATTTAAAGGTCCCTGGTAACGTATATTGTATAACTTGAGCTGTTTTACATGCTTCCACCTCCAAATCAGTTATTAATTATATAGTCTCAAAAGCAGATAAATTTTGCACACTCTCAATACAGTTTTTTTAATTACTGCTATATTTATTTTTTTTTTGTAAGCTGAGAAGAATTTCTGCTATAAAGACAAACTTAAAAAATATAGATGGCACAATTGAGGGGGTTATAAAACTGACTTCAGTGAGATGTATGTTTTTTGAAAACATTTCTTCATTTCTCTTTCTGTATTTGTGTTTTCTAGGCCTGGCTGTAGTATGCCTGAAATTTGGGATGTCGAAGATCCTGCTAATAGTGGCAAAATTCCTTTATGTACCCTTATGAGCAAGGATTCCAGGCCATATTTCATCACAGTATTTGAAAATAGCAATTACAGAGTCTTGAAGATTCCAAAGGAATAGCACTTCAATGCAAAGAACCAGCAGTCTTTCAACTTTTTAAACTAGTAACTATATGAATTCAAAGTCAGAAATACCTTTTCTATTAGACTTAAAATGGAAAAACATGTATTTTATTTTTTACCATTTTAAGTGAATTCTGATTATAGAAATATCTTAAACCTAACAGTTTTGGATTTCTATTTCAGGGTCAGTCCCTTGAGATTTGCTATGCAAATGATTATATGTTTGCACATTTTGTTTAACACTGATCCAAAAAGAGTTAAAAGTAGCTGTGGAAAGGAACTCCATTCTCCAAACCAATGATATTGTGAAATGGGACTGTCAGAATGTCTTAGCAAAGCAAATTTCTTTAAAGCTGTGGTGATAGCAGCTAGGAACAAAGGAATGGTGCTATAGCATCTGACTTCACATTTCCCACTTCACTTCCATTACCTATCTCCCTTCTGGACAAGGTGGTACTAGAAATTCTCTTAAAAGTTACATAGTTTCATTAGTCATGTCTGCAAGAAAGGGTAATGGTTGTTGTTGTTTGGTGGGGTTTTTGTTGGGTTTTTTATTGTTTTGTTGTGTGTGTGTGTTTGGGTTTTTTTCTTTTTTGTGTGTGTGTGGGGTTTTTTTTGCGGGGTTTTTGGTTTTTTCTTTTTTTGTTGTGTTTGTTTTGGGTTTTTTTTCTCCTTTGAGAGGATTAAGAACAACATTTTCATCAGTTAACACCTGCTTTTAAGCTTGCTTTTGAAATGGAGAAGTTTGTAGGCAGACTTGAAACTTCATTATTTAGGTGCATGCTCTTGGAATCTTACTGATATTAAAAAAGAAGACTAGTAAGGATAATATTTGTGTTGAGCAATAGTTTAGCTACTCAGTGTCCAAGGATTTTTAGCATTCTTATGCATTCAGAGTAAGCTGGCCTAATATACGTGAAATTTTTAAGGGAAAATGCTTTCTTCAGGAAGAATCTGTCATAGCCTTAGGAAGATACTAAAATAAATCCTTCACTGCCTTAACTAGACCTTCAGCGCCTAACTTGCTAAGAAGTTACTTTCAAAATATATGGCCTGTTTTCTTTCCCTGCGTGTTAGATCCTGCCTGGATTTTATCATCAGCATTAAAGAAAAATGAAATTTAATCCAATTGTGATAGAAATGTAGTCAGTTCTGTGGGTATAATTGCTCCAACTGGTTCTGAAGTTTTTTTTTGTTGTCTTGATGTAAAACCAGTATTACAGGTAATAAAAAAATTAGAGAATTCACTTTCCAAGATACTCAGTGCAAGGAGAACTTTTAGTCATTTAACTGACCTAATAGAATTTTTGTATGTTTATTGCCACTGGGGAAGCATCACAGTAATTGTAGTTCTGCAGTCTAAGACTTCTGAAGTCTCTCTGTCTATCATTCCGTGTTTTGGTTTTGTTTGGCTTGTTTTGGTTTGGTTTTGTTTGGGTTGATATGACTGGTCTTTTTAGTCCTGATAGCATCTTGCAATATCAGATGCTATAGGAATAGTGTCCAACATGCCTATAACAGTATCACTTAAACAGGAATCTGTGATAAAGTAATAGTGTAACAGCTGATCAGTATTCTAAGACTCTTATTTTTTAAAAATCTGTTTTATTGAGAGGGTGAGGGAGAATGGCTGAAAATGCATTAGCTTTTTAACTTTTACAGAATACATTTTGGAAAAATTTCTATAAGGAAACTGTCACAAAAAGGGCTTTTGGGAAGTCACTTTTTAAAATACTAAATTCAAGGAAGCAGGAAAAATCTTTATATAATTGTGACTAGTGTTACAGCACAATAAGGTACTGTATTTTTATGAAGTTTATGCCAAATGTTGACATGTACTTACGTGGTTAAATAAAAATAAAAAAAGATGGAAATTGTTTTCGTGTTTCTTACGGATGTTACGTTTTACATCTCTTAAACTGAAGTTTAACATAGTTGCCACAGCAGATACGATTGAAGCTGAACCCTCAGTTAAACAATGCACAGAAGTGCTTCAAATAAACCAAATCAAATTCACGTACCTCTTCCTGACCTCAATTTTATTTGGAATATCAGTGCTGGAGTACGTGAAAAGATAGTGAGAAAACGACACAAATACCTATTTATAAGCAAAGTGAACTTAGAAGGCAGTTCAAAATTGCTCTCCTTTTGTTCTAAGTTCCTAAACTCAAGTAATTTGAGAGTGAAGCCCAAATACTGGTACAATGAAGAAACATTTGAAAATTAAGGTTCAAAGATGTAATTCAGTAAAAATGTTTCCCTTTGGATGAGGAGGCTGCTGGTACTGAGTACATGGCCAGACGCTCTCATTTTCAGCTTACCTTGAGGGATATTATGCTGTCCCACTCTTGAAACTGCTCTTAAACCCAATTAAACGCAATAAACAAATTATTGTCATTTAATGTTAAGGAGATAAAATATAGTAATGGACAAATGTGAAGTAAAAAAAATGCAATATATGACTGTGGGGAAGAATCATGGGAATTCTGGATTTGGGTGTGTCACATGAAAAACTTCTTGTCATCTGGGTAATTTGCTCTCAGTTCCAAAGGAAAGAATTGGAGTTTAAATAATGCAACATTTTGCAGGTGGAATCACCATGTTACCATTGCCATTACTGCTGCGACTTGAACTGGAAAATGCAAGTTTAAGATTTCTTAGATCTCAGTGAAGTTGTTTTTCCTTTTGCAAGATCTTAGTCGATAACTGTAACTGTAGTAAGTTCGTGTCAAAATACGTGCTGGCCTTCCCATAATTTAGTTACAGGATTGGAACACTTCAGTACCTGAAAACAGGTTCTGTTATATTCTAGTACTAATGTATCATACAGGTTTGTTGGAATCCAAAATATTGCTGGCTTTCAGTGCAATAAATTTCAGTGCAGTGGACACAATTACAATTCAGTATCAAAATTTTTATAGGTCTGCGAAGTATAATATTTAGTACAGAGAGCAAATGAGGCACCTTTGTGAAACAAAGATGCTGAGTCCTTCTTTGTATTGCCTTGCACTTCATCATTTTCATCGACCATGTTAAAAAAAATGCCTTTTCTTCTGCCTTTTTTTTTTTTTTGGTGTGCAATTCAGCTTAAACAGTGAAACTACACAAATCAGTATCCCTTGGGTTTTTATCATTAAGACACTGAGTTGCACAACACAGGACTCGCTCTGAGTAATGTAAAGAAAATGACTTCAGGAAAAGCAAGTATGTGAGGATGAATATGAACCTGTCAGAATTCAGCACTGCTGAAAGCAATTACAGAATGCTAATTATGGCTCAGGACCTGTGTTTTCAGAGTGAGTTGTGGAGTTTCTATAAGCGCTGTTGTTTCACCCAGGTTATGTGAGGTAAAGGACTGCAGTGAAACAACATAGTTTTCTTAAACCCGAAAGAATCGGGTCCTCCTGAGTTGTTTCGGCAGCTGGACAAAGGAATCTGAATCCTAACTGCTAGTTGTGCTGTTCTATGTAAGCTTTACTGTTGTATTATGAGGAAGGAGTAGGATGGCAGATGTGATATGAAAGGAGAATTTTACTATTTGAATATTAACGGGGTTTAGATGTTAAGGAATAATTACATTTAGAGTGAAGGTAGGACTGTGGATATAAAATGGGATGAACAGCTTTTAAACCTGAGAACTGGTTGGACATTGCTTAGGCAGTGATGCTATGTGAGTGCTATGATAAACCTGTATAAACAAAGATATAGATGTGGCCATATCACAGAATGGTAGGGGTTGGAAAGGACCTTTGGGGATCATCTCGTCCAAGCACCCTGCTAAAGCAGGCTCACTCAGAGCAGGTTGTCCAGGATCATTTCCAGGCAGGTTTGGAATCTCCAGAGGAGGAGACTCCTCAACCTTTCTGGGCAGCCTAGTCCAGGGTCTGTCACACAGGAAAGAAGTATTTCCTCATGTTCAAGTGGACCCTATCTTATGTTGTAACTCTCCGTTATTTACAAAATCTATATAATGTCTGGAATCATCAGTTGTTTGAGTAGGTTCATCGTGTAGTAGTTCAACTTTATTGCTTCCTATTACAGCATGTACAGAAAATTTATTGCCAATAGATCATGGAATACAGAGTGAATGAATAATCCTGCTTTTATATGCGGCTGAGGACTCGGGCAGGTTCCCTGTGGCCAGTCTTCTTTTGCCTTGCCAAGATCATCTATGTATAAATTGATTCTTGAGTGTAAGCAGTTTTGCCTGTCTGGCAGGAAGGATGGTATCTAGCTTTTGGTCTGAAGAGTATGAAGGTGCTTACTGGATCCCATTTAAAGGTAATATTGAGCCCGAAACAGCACAGCTTCTGATGGGAAAACCTCTGTCCTTTTGATATTCATCTGAAAAGAAACAAGTCACTGGAGTTTGTTCTTCAGACTTGACCAAGCTGATTTTTCAAAGCCAGTGCACCAAAATTTTACTTTCATTACTGATTGTTGCTGTGTTTAGACACCTGAATGGTATCATCTTCATGGTACTGAGCAACTGGTTGCTCAGCTTCTCTGACTCCAAATCCTAGGGTGTCCCAGGATCCACTTAGCAAATGTTATTTGTAAGCAGTTAGTGTTTAGCTATAGATATTTCTGCCTGAGTTCTGCAAAAAATCCCAGCCTCTTCTGATGTATTGCTTTTATCATTTAGCTAATTCTAACCCCCCAGCCCTGCCCCCCCTTTTATTTTCCTTAGCTAAAGAAAGGTAACCAAAGCTGAATACTGAATATAGCCTTCCACCCCTGGCAGTTTTCCTTGTAACTCTGTTACTGGCTTTAGCACAAATAAAACACCCCTCAATAGCTCGCTTTGCCAGAGCAAAAAGACCCACAGCAACATACATTTTGAGGAAGGCTTCTGCCAGTCCTCGAGAGCCCCAATGACTCCCTTCATGAAGTTGT
>WTSP01022562.1:0-17097 GCA_025331215.1 Actenoides lindsayi
AGTGGTATTTGCTACTACCCTGCTTATGGTGAGTTCATTCTCTTGGAAGAAGTCCTGAATGGCTTTGTGTTCTTAACTATTTCCTTACACTTCAGTAGTTCTTTTCCTTATATGGCCTTCATCCTTAATATCTTTCTTGACAGTGCTGGCAGCCCTCTCAGCCCTTGTCTTGCTCCTGCTAATCATCATCTTCTGTAGGCCCTCCATGCCCCTAATCCATTGCTTAGCTTTTGTTTGCCTTCATGCCAGACAGAACTTGTCTTTCTTGAACCTGAGGAAGGAGAAATGTCTTAAGTGTACAGATCAATTCACTTCTATTCCATTCCACTCTTTTCTAGTAAGCAGATAAACTAGTACCAGGAACAGTAGGTCATGTAAGTGCACTTAGAACTGGATCAGTGGTGACATCTGATTGTTGTCTGATTAATGTCAGGTTTTATTAGGTTTGGATGGTTGTTTGCATTTTGGTATGGAGCTGCTGGCTTTTAGTTGATTGGATTGTGGGGGAAGTTGCTGTTGGAAGTTCTGTTGGTATAAAAACCAACATTCTCCATAGTATAAACTTCACTATCAAAAGAAATGTAACATCACAGGTATATGTACAGGTAAGCCAGGAGGTGTTATTTTTTTTCTCTTCTGCATCTGGAGCTGCATTTAATAATAAGGGCAATCACCTTATTATCTGAAGCTCTATACATTTCAAATATTAATTCATGCAGTTTTATTTTTAGCCCAAGATCAGGTTTTGCTTTCTGATGTTTTGTGTGTGTATATCAGGTCTTACTACGTAGTCTGGGTCTCTTGCATGATATTAGGAGTTGTATATTCTGTTAGTCAACTTTGGCTGCTTTGTCTCCATCTAGGCATGAACCCAGAACACTCTCACACCAGAGGTGTCTCTGATGGAGGTTCTGGGATCTGCTACATATAAAGTGTTATTCTTCACTGCTTTCTAACGGTGAGTTTGGTGAGGGAGGGAAGGGATAGAGAAGATGACAGGTGCTCTGTGCAAAGCTCAGTGGCCTGAGACTTAGGTCCAGGTCCTTCATAGGCTACAAAATCCCTTCATGACCTTTTGAAACTGCCTTTAGCTGTGCCTAGCAGAGACCTTGCAATGCTGTGGAAATGTTCCTGAGCTCCTCAGGCAACAAGAAAAGGGCTGCTATTCACACAGTGCTCTATTTAGACTACTTAACCACTACCTGAGAAGCTGGGTATCTTCCAGGCTTGAGTCTCTCTCCTCAGCGATGCACTGTATTTGTAAACATCCCCTGAGGGTCTCAATGCTTCAGCTTTTCTCTTTGAAACCCTCCTTCTCTGATCACACATTTTTTTGACAAACCACAGGGAGAGGTGCTATTTCTCGTGCTGCATCTGGATGGCACCTAACAACGGATGTCATAATCTCTAGCCAACAGTGTGATACAAATAAACAGAAGGAGTGATTTGCTATTATTTGCTTGTACTGCTCTATCAGCCAGAGATAGCAAGCCAATTTTACACCCTTCAGAGTGAAAATATAGGTAAGCCTGTAGGTCGAATGATAAGATTGTAGATTGGATTAATCTTTCAAGAAGGATAGCAGGATCTGTATCACCTATCAGACATCTGAAGTGGTCTGGATGAACCGTCTTGTTCCAGTGCTGAGGTAGATTAAAGGCAGAAAAACAAGGGGGAAAACTGGACAGAATATCACTTAGACAGCATAATGGTAGCCATCAACAAGTCAAACCCCACTGGCTGTAGTTCTCCTTCCCCAGAGCACCTGGCTGGCCTGTAAGTTTTCCCACTAGCTGTCACAAGACGGGACAGGAGGCAGTGGTTCTGTCAGGAATGTGGCTAAGGAAACCCTGCAGCCTGGCTTTTCTTAACAATAGAAGAAAATAGGCATTGCTGCTTTCTCAGTTCTGCCTTCAGCTTGCTGACTTGAGTTCTTTCCCCATTCCGAAACCCACCTGGTTCACTCTCTCTTTAGTATTCTGTATTTACTCTCATTTTCTCCTGAAGGATGCATTTTAAGTGAGACAACCTAATACTGGTTCAGAAACTTGCATGACAGTCGCAGCTATTCTGCCACTTATCCTCCCCTTCTTTGCTTTGCAGTACTGACAGCCAAGTGTTCAGCTGATACTACACCAGAAACATGATAGAGAATAAAGCAGAAAGGGAGAGATACAGCACTTGCCTTCTCGGCATTGAGTCATGCAGCCCAACAGCTGGTATAGCATATTCCTAAAAGCCAATTACCCTTCCGGCCATTAATTTCATGGTACTCTACACCTAGTATTCTGAGACATGCTGGGGTTTTATCTACAGGATTTTGATCTTATTTTAAGCTCTTCTGAATTACATCCTGAATACTGCTGTTATACTATGGATCCGAAGGTCATGAAGGGCATGCTACAGTTATGAAAGATCAATAAGATGCTTCATTAACCTTTGCACTTTTGACACTTGGAAATGCCTCAGCTGTGTTATTTTCAAGAAGAAGAAAAACAAAATGTTAGTAAAAGGAAGCAAAACACTTTGGTGTTATTAGAACGATTTGTGCCACAAGTTAGCACTGGTTTTACTTTATCTTCTTGGTCTGCTCAAATCTTACATTGTGTTGTCCTTTCCCTGCTTACTCCTTTCTCTCCAGGTCTGTTCTCACATCTCTCTGAAAAAAACAGTGACCTTCTCAGTGGCAGAGGAGCATCCCACCAACAGTGGTCTCACCAACAAACTACCCACAATTCAGATGGTATTCAGGGAAGTTTGTACCCTTTTGACTGTGGTTTTTATCCTCTTTCATTTCATGCCTGTTTTCCAACATTTCCTATGATTTAATGGCAATTTTAGAGGCAAGTTTATTGTAGGTAAAAGAAGAAAGGTAACTTCCTATTCATGTAGTTGCTTTATGACTGCTCTAAAGGAGCATGAAGACAACTCTAAAATACATATCCAAGAAAGGAAGCATTTACTTCCTGAGACTAAGCATGCTGTACAACAGGATAATTTTGGACTATGTTAGAGATTTGTTCCTGTGCCATAGTGAAGTAATAAATAATAAATGAGAAAAACTACAATAATTATAACTTTAGTCAAGCAGCTATCTTAGTGTGCTCATATTTTGCCTTAGATAATGCATTACCTAGATTTGGTAGGGGTTTTTTTTGTCATACTGTACTTTGAATTTTTTATAAGAATGAAAATTCAGTGGATCAAGCACTGTACAAAAGAAATGTCCGAAAGTCCTAAATTGCTTTTTTGAATCTCTTAAGTCTCATTGAATAGCAGTAAGCCTCAGATTTCAGAATCATTTATGTCTTCTGAAAACTCTCCTCCAGTTTATTCTCTTCAGGGGTTACAGCCTTGCCTCTAAAAGCTAATAATTAAAAATTAGACAAGATAGCAAAATAATTTACATGAGCCTTATTTCATGGAGGGGAAAAGTCAAAGACATATTAAAGCAAAAGCTTTCACAAATGTCTATGTGCATCATTAAAAGTTGACTTCCATCTTTTCCTGCCCTTTTCCCTTTGTTAACTCAAACACTGAGTGGTTTGTCCATGCCACGCTTGAATTGGGCAAAAGATGCCAGAGTCCCTGCTGCCATAGTCACAAGCCAGTCTGCTTCTCCATCATAATCTCTTGATTCTCCATGTTAAGAAAACATCCAACACAGGAGTATTACAGTGTCCACAGCAAAGCTGGGAAGTTCTGTAATCTTTGCAAAACTGAGAGCATTGCTTTTTTATTTGTCTGTGAGACCCCCATGCCCTCATTGGTGTGTCAGTAACCCCTTGTGCTTTTATAAGAGTTGCTTTTTTCCTCCCACAAAAATAGAATGAAGGAGGAAACGCTGGTGAACTGTGACTCTCTGTGTTCAGAAATGAGCCTGCTCCTTGATGGAGAGAGATGAGATTTGGAAAATGCTGAGGAACCACTCCCAGAAGTTCCCTGAACATGATTTCCCACCGGCTGGGCAATGAGTGTAAATCGCATTGTCCTTGAACCTCACTTGTGTGACAAAGTCCTGGCCCATCCACCTCAATTCAGCTAAGGCTGAATTGTCATATCGCAGAGATTTTCTTTGAATTTTAATTTTTTCTCTTGCTTTTGAACATAGAGGTTCTTCAGTAATGAAAAATTACTCTTAAGGCTGAGGTACTAGTTGGCAATACCAATTTAAGCTTGTGGAAGTTTCATCAAAGACTGTGGGTGAATTCCTGGCCTCACTGAAATTAATTCATAGAAATTCCATGAGAGAGGACAAGTCAGGCTATAATCTCATCCCATAAGAAAAGACAAAGGTCAACAGCCCTTAGCAGCCTTTTTCTTTCACCAGATGAAGTCCTAACTCTGTGATTTCATTCATACATAGATTAGTAATTTATCTAGTACCTAACACATGCAACATGTATTTGCTATCTGACAAAGGATCTTGGAGTCTGGAGAAAAGCTAATGCAATCAAACACTAACAAATTATTTATAAAGGAGCATCAGGCCTTGTGTTGCCTTGCCAAAGCCTACTTGAAAATGCCCATCAATTGCCTTTAACTGGTGAGCCTAATCTCCCACTTCAACTCTACAGCCTTTTTTTATCCTTTTTTTTTTTTTCTGTAAATATACTTTTTTCCTTTCCCTCCTCACACAGGAACTGGTGAAGGTCAAACGTCAGTCCCTCTTTTTATACTGGACAATTTAAAGTCTATAGCAGTGAACTCTATATTGAATGCTTGTCTTAGTTCAAGATGTTTCTAACTTGGGCTTTTCACAAACTATTATTGATCTCTACCTCCAAAGCAGTAAATCGTTTTGTGTAGTAATTCCATAAATACAGCAGATTTGGGGAGGCTTTGAATCTTCATTTGATCAAAAAGTTCCAAATCTCTCAGATAAATCTATAGCTCTTAGTGTCAGCTTTGCAGATATTCAATCACCCTTCCTTGGACACTAAATCAAATGCTTTGAGTTTATGCTAAATTTTTTGGCACGCTTCTATGACACCTTTTGTAAGTGTATTGTCCTCAGGTGTCTATCAGTTAAATAATAATTTACATTTATCATTATGAGAAAGAGGCTATCCACCTAATAAATTTAAGTAACTCTTTTTCTTCTCCTTTAATATATAGTCACAGGCAGCTATAATTTCAGGAGGATGGAGGGGGTTAAATCGTTACCTGGATCTGTCTAATGCCTTCTTGTAAAACTCCAATCCCTATTTATTAGAAGTATTTGTAATAAATCCTACTAAAATCTTCCTTGAAAATACTTGGATTGTGTGAAATTAACCTCTTACAGGCACAAAAAAAGGCAGCACTGGAGAGTAATACAGCTGCAGGTTCTGAAACTGATTCCCAAGTTCTCTCCTTGCCTCCTTGCTATTTAGCTGCACAACAATGTGGGAAAAGTAGCTGCTTCAACACCTTTAATCAGACCTGGTGCCACTTCTCAAATTTGGTAATAGAAGCCTAGCTATAATCTGCATCTTTTTACTGATAACAGAATTGTCCAGCTACCTGGAGCATGTCCTTTTTTTGCTTCTACAAGGGCTTAGCTGGAAACAATATTGCAATGGTAAAGACAGGGGTTTTTTTCTCAAGAAATGAACTGAACATATCTTTGTTATTGCACATCTTTTTATCATTCCCTACAACATGTATTCAAAAAGAAATCATGCAAAATATCTCCTAAAGATAGGCACAAATCAAAAACTCCTGACTCTATTAGGCACTAAAAACAGGGATTTATTAGTGATACTAGTTTTATGTCATTTCATAATTTTCCCTAATTCTGAGGCCTCATCTATAGTCCACAAAAAAAATACCCTTTTGCTTCTGTCCTGCAGAAACAATCTCATGCCTGTCTTTCTGTCCTCCATAGGAATAGTGTCCTAATCTGAAAGAGATAATCTGAGTGGAACTCAAAGAAGCTGTTTTCAGTTTGAATTTGACTTTCAAGTTTGCTGCTTCTATTTCAGACCTGGAGAAAGGGGATTTGTGCCTGAAACTTTGTCTCTGTCTTCCTCTTATTTGTCCAAATCTCTACCCTCTTCCTTCCAGACTTGGCTTTATTATATATTAGCATATCACAGTTACTGTAATGCTACTCCTGTCAAATGAAGACAGTAACTGAAGACTGATTCGAGAAAATGAAATTTGAAAGTTGCCCTTGGAGGGTTCCTAGATTTGCATTTTCTGCCATTCTTTTGTATAAAATTATTCCTTCTTTGCTTTCATGTAATGCACTATTGGCCATATATTTTTTTCTCCAATACTCCTGCAGTCTCCAAAGACCTTCTCTGAATTTAAGAAAGTGCCTCATTGGCCAGGAAAAACAAAAAAGCCCTAGCTACACTTAGCTAAATCAGGACCTTATTATGGGTTTGCAATTCCTTTCCCAGTAGCTCTCAATTTAAAAAAAAAATTCTTCTCAGTTTATCAAACAATCACTAATTACTCTTTAACATCCAATGTTTAATGCTTTATATATTTTGTATTCAAACAAAAATGTTTTGTTGATTATGTATGTTAGTTATGAACCTCTCTGCTTCTTTTTCCATGTCTCCTTATTCCCAAATGTGAGGTGAATGTAACCAAGTGAAATTGTTTTATCACAAGCAATAAAACCAGTGTTATTAAATAGTTGTCTATTGTTTGCATTGGCTTTGTTGCATCTTTAATGAAAAGCTTGAAAAGAAAAGTGCATAGGAGACCACAAGAAATGTTGCAGGATAATAGTTCTGCTTTGCAAAGGTTTGCAAATCCCTGTGCTTGATCATGGAGAAACTACAGCATCTCTGCTATGATGCCACATTGGGTCTGGTAAATGTTCACAATGTTTGCAAACAGTGATCAGTGACTAAAATTTCTTTCAGGCTATGCTTACATTTATTTGAAAAAAAACCCAACAAAATCCGTCCTCTTTGTGCATTAACTATGTTTCATCCCAACATAAAAAGTGGTGGTTTTTTCCTGTAAAATAAATAACCTTTGAAAAAGTTTTGGGTTTCTACAGTAGTTCCCTAAGTTACTGGGGTACTGCTAAAATAACCTGTGTGCTGGAGTGAACCACTGTCCTGTTTGTAAGGAGGATGAAAGACCAACCCGTGGCTGAGAAAACAGTGGTTGGTTATTTAAAATTGACCTTTGTGTCTTGAGTTTGGAGCACTGAATTACACACTCATGACACAATTATACATTCATATTTTTTTAATGAATATATACATTCACATATGTATATACTTTCACAGATGTATACATATATATACACCCACATACAAATGGTATATATAATAGGTATTCAGAAATTCAGATATAAGCCCTTCAAGCCTGCTCAATCAGGAAAGGATGCAGATTGTGCTTTCAAACTTTTTAAATATGTCACCACATTTGTGAAGTAATGGTTTCGCACCAAGGAGACCAACAGCAGAATGTAAAGGACTCGATCCAAACAAAATAATAATGGATGATTTGAACGACAGCATTTATAGTAAACACAATGCTGTTAAATCACTAAGTACCACTGAACAGTATATGGGACCACCAGCTCTCTAACACTTGTGTTAGGTCAGGCAGCCCACCATATTAATCTGATGGAGCATGTGCTCTTAAAAATCAGAAAACCTGATTCAAATCTCAGTGTGCTCAGCTGGCAAACAGCAACTGACAAAAAAACCCACAAAGCTGAATGGAGTGGGTCAAATTCTACATTCATTTGGCAAATAACAACACCTGCTGCTCATCTGTCTGCATTTAAAGAGTTGGCCAGCTTGCAGCTCATCAGCATTGTTTTTGTTCAGGGTCTACCTCGTGAACAAATGCCTGTGAAGTTT
This sequence comes from Actenoides lindsayi, assembly GCA_025331215.1. Lineage (NCBI taxonomy): Eukaryota > Metazoa > Chordata > Aves > Coraciiformes > Alcedinidae > Actenoides > Actenoides lindsayi. Next base: position 7,821 of record WTSP01022562.1, read on the forward strand.
CAGGTGAGTGCCTTCTTCCATTTCTCTGGGAAAGGGAGAAGCTCAAAATAAACTCACAAGAGATGAAAGGTAATTGGGAAATAACAGTCCTTCTAAAACACACTCTTAAAGCACGCATTTGCTTGGTGCTTCTACGTTGCATCCTGCTTACTTAATGTTTATGTGGGTTTTTTGTGGGTCTTTTTTTTTCCTGTCCTTATATCTGGGGCCTGCTACACAGTAGAAACTTATTAACTTATTAACAGGGATAGCACCCTGGGAAACTGGTGTCAGCTGTATCCCATTAGAAACTGCATGTAAGGCTAAAAAGTAAGTGTACAGATACCAGGAGTGACCTACTGAAAGCAGTGGTTTCCCTACATGGAAGCTGGTATGCATTTCAGTTTGGCTATAAACACACTGTAGGTTAAAGTTTTGCTTAAGGCATAGACAGCTTCCTTGGTTTCAGCAAGGGGTGGACCTGTTACACTGGGCATAATCTATTCATTTTAAGTATCTTTCAGTTAGTTTTATAATACACGTCCAAACAAAGGATTTCTCCACTGAAGTTGAAACTATCCATTTATTACTATTTCCCATGGAAAATGTCACTGACAACAGATGGATTCCTGCAACGTACTTCAGTATAGCATGTTGGTGCTACAAAACTGCTTTGTCAAAGAGGAAAAAAAAGCTGCTGTGCTTTGACTCAACCTTAAGTCTTGCTTGGTGGCTTTTGATGCATGATTGCATTAAGACACTGTGCTTTAAGCCCCCAATATGTTTGGGTTGTTTTTTTTTTTTTAAATGCAGGCAGTATGCCTTTATCTTTTGGACTTTCCTTTCAATGATAGATGCTGTGCACAGTTCAGGTCTTGCAACTTCAATCTGGCAGCCCTTAAAATGTGCACTCCTCAAAAATTGTCTTGTCAAGTGTCAGAGATCTAGAGTTTGCAGTAAACGGAGTTGACGGGACCATTTACCTGTTTTTCTTAGCAGATCCTCCTGTAATGACACAAGGATGGCATAAGGAGATGCCAGAACCCACTGTTCATTTCCTGTCCTGTCATATTTTAGGTAGTTAATATACGACTGGTTTACTTGTGAAAAAAGCTTTATGATATTTAGTTAAATACTTTTACTGTTAATCCTGTATTTAGTAGGCTGGTTTTCTGTCATCTTCCACTTCTTCCCTAGCCAATTTCAGCTACACCTTTTTTTTTTAGATAGACCTCTTAAATCCCTGCAGACTTTGTGGTGAGCGGAGACCGGAGAGGAGACCTGAGATAACTGTGTGATTTTGTACTGACAGTGAGTCCACATAAAAGCTTATCCACAAATCCATAGAAAGCAGGTGTTTACCATTTCTGATGTTCAGAAACTAGGTAGGGGGTTTCTTTCCTCGTGTCCCCATTCACAACAGAGAATAATCTGCCCTCACAGCTAATCTTTTCCAAGTATGTACATGTTAACAAATTGGCTTGTTGTCTCTACACAATGCATGCTCAGTTTTTCTAGCAGTCTGCACCGGACGTATTTCTTCAGTCTTTTATCGCTTTAGTTGCCCTCACTGGATTCTTTATGATTTATTTCACATTTTGGGTTGAAGCCAGTGCTTTTCTACCAGCACCAACTTGACTTGCAAAATAAATCTTGGCGTAACAGAAATGAAGGTAGTGGCAGCACCAGAGTGGTACGTACAGCTGCAAACCTGGCCTCACAGAATTGGTGTAAAGTAGTGCCGTTATTACTCCCTCGATTCCTTGCTCACTAATGCTACTGTTGATGCATTTCAAAACAACAATCACCTCTTCTTGCAGCAGTGGCTTCAGACTTCATGCCCGTCTGGAGTTAACAGGCTCAGGCTGTATTGGGATCCCTTGATTAAGCATTGGATTGGTGAAACACTTCAGGTGTGCTATGTTGGATCAGGGCCCCAGCATGCACAACAGAGCCTCCCTCTTTTCCCAGTGAAGCACCTTGAGCATATGGTTGGTTTGTTCTAGTGCTTGCTGCAGTTTAGCTACCTCCTTTGCAATTTTAACCACTCTTCTTAGTATGTCTTAGGCTGTTTAGGATAAACAGCCCAATATGGTTGCAATTTTAACCGCTCTTCTTAGTATGTCTTAGGCTGTTTAGGATAAACAGCCCAATATGGTTGTATGCAGTAAGACATTTAAAGCATTAACCAAGCACTAACCAAACAGACTGGCTTTTATTTGAATTGTGTTTACCCTCAGTTTGTTTAAAATTAGTAGGATAACCTGAGTGCTTGAGAAGTCTGAAGATGACATCACTTTCTGGGAATATGAAGCTTAAGACTTAAGTGTTGATATTGTTAGCAAGTGGAATTTAAGAAAAAGTAAGCTCCCTAGATGCATGTCCCTGCTGGGGAGGTGGGAATACAGAACTTTAATAAAGCTAAAACCATGACAAAATCCATTCTTGTACATTTACTGAATGTCATACCACGCTGCTGTAAAATCTGGGTTCAGAGACATTGTAACTCTGCAGATTCACATTGGTCAAGGAAGTTGTCATCGATCAGCTGAGATAAGTCTGTGGGCATATATTTGGCCTAACCCACTCATGGAAATCACACCACTCAGACTACTTCGTTGCCTCAGTCAGTGTAGGCTGAGAAAGTGCTATTAGCAGTTACCACAGCCCAGCTACTGAAAACTGGTATGTATTGAACCTCAAGTAGAACTTGACTTTAGTTCAATTTCAAGTTTTATTGTGTTCCTTGAGTACCATAGAAGGAAAAAGACCTTGCTTCCCCAGTTGGACTGATGAGACTTTGCCTACATAATTGATAAGTGCCTTCTTATTTCCTGAGCTAAGGATTATGTCTCCAGAAGGATGGCTCCCACTGGTGCTTGCAGAGGTAGCTGATTCAAAGGCATCACTCTAAGGTGCAAGTCTGCCAGACTGGAGTTCAGTGGTAGAAATGTGCTGTCTGACACTGTTACTCTTTATATGATGTATTACTCATTGCAGTGTCTAATGCAATGACTGTCTGAACTGCTTTTTTTGTCAAAACTGTCTTTATTTATATATATAAAAATTTAACATGTAGCATGCACACACAAAACCTAATTTGTTTTATGGCATATGTGTGGTCTGAGTGGGAAATTTGCCTTGAAGGAACAGAAGAAACCTTTCACTACCCCAAATGTTTTGTCTGAAAGTTCAAGTGGATTCTTCCCAATTTCTGCCTTCTCTGTGAAACAGGTTCCCCATCCAAACTGGATCTCCTAGGAAGGGCTATCATGTCACCTTCTGTTGATTCATCATGGTGCTTCATGGGTGGAATAGCCTAGCTAGAAGATCTAGCCTGCAGCTGAAAGAGAACACTAGAGCTACAACTTCCATGTAGCTTAGCAGAACAGAAATCTTTTATTTTTTTGAAACACCCGTATGTTTTCCATCTTCCAAGTAATGCTCATAACAATACAGCTTTTTGTAGATTAAATGTAAGGCCTGGATAGAACAACTCAGGAGAGCCATAAACTAAGTTTGCAGTTACAGGATGTGCTTTTCTAGCACAATGTACCTTACAATCTGTGGTCACTTTCTGAGCAAGTAATTAAACATTACTGTGAAATATGTAAGAATAATTATACCCATTTAACAGATGCCTGAGTGGGAACAAAGCAAAGCAGTAGCCAGCAGTCCCCTGGAGAACCAGAAGACTGGATTCATTTCTGACTGCTGTATCTTAATCTCTTTCATAATATAACACACTCTCTTACAGCTGCAGTTTTTACAATTATTGCTCATTAGATCAACTTTCTTTAAACTACAGCATTTGAGCAGATGTTTAAATTCACCTTCATTACCTAACAAGCAAATGCTAGATTAACCTTTTTGTCCTTGAAGACTGTCTCTTGGAAATTGTTATTTTTCCCTTGGACTGTAACCTCAGGAACATCCTGGTGACAGTGCACAGCAGAATGCCTTACTCGTGCTCCATAAGAGAGCTGAATGTTTAGCATTGCTGCACTGGTAAAACAGGTTGTCTGCTCTGGGCTGGTGAAGAGGAAGCCTTTGAAAAATACCATTTCTAGTGAGAAGTAACTGTTCTATTATCCAAAGTGCCTTGTTGCTAGGCATATGTTGTGTCTTATTTTGGTCATGGCTCAGATATTTTATAATGTAGTATTCTGCCTTTCAAGAAGTATCAACCTGGATTTTTCTCTTTTGAATTTGTCTACCCTGTATTTCACAATCCAATTCCACTACATGCATCTGAAAAAGCTTCTCCTTCTGCTGATAAAACTGTTCTATTTTTGTTTTTCTAATTTTGCAATGCATCTATTTTAACATTATACCCACTGTTAGAGCCTTATTTTCCCAGGAAAAGAATTGTCAGTAATGGTTAGAACATCCAACTAGAAGCTGTTCTTATTTGCATTAGTGTAAGACCCTCAGGTCTCTTAAGAGATCCTGCACTGGCCTTCATATTACACACAGATATTATGGACAAACAGTAAGATGCCATTTACCATTCCTATCCCTGAAGAGCTTTCAACTTCTTGTTAGTTGCCTGAATCCTTTGCTCATTACTTTTTTTTTTTTTTTTCCCCCTCTCATCCATATGCAGTTTATTCTTCTTTCTATTTAGCTATTTTTTTACTGATAGGCTTCATCCCTACTGTGGTAGTGTGTGAAAACAGCAGTTATGTTATTCTGGCACTGTACAAATATCACAATCCCAACCTGAAGTACTTATAGTTTAAGATACAAGCTCGCTTCTAGGGTTGGTTTATTTAAAGAGGGAATTGTGCCTGAATATGAATTGAACAGTAGAGCTAGGCTAGTTTTATATTAGTTCCAATGTGAAAACAAACTTTCATACTCAATCCTACATCTCTTTTATTTACTTTCTCTTTATAGCCTTGTAATTCCATATACTTTGAGAAAATGAATTATGTCTCATGCTAGCATTAACAATAAGAGAAATAAATGCAAACAACACATTATACAGGTAAACACTACAGGATAAGGCCATTAGAGGATACACTAGAATGCAAATGGTATGCTTCAGATGCTGAAAAAGATTGCAAGGTGTTTGGGTTGGTTTTTTGTTTGTCTTTTTTTTATTCCACTCAATTTAGTACAAAGTACCCGAGATGCTTGGTGGGTCTGTTACTCCAAGATATATTACACGGCGCAATTACTTTAGTAGAGAGAAACGCTTGCCTGAAACTATATGGAAGTCAATTTTATGCAATTGAATTTGGATTTCAAAACCAGGCTCCTACACGCAGAACATAAACATCCACCCTATCGCCTAGGTGGAGGCAGTTAAATGAGGCTTCTAATTCAGCCGGGGAGGCAGGAGGTGTGTTGAAACAGGGATGCGCTGCTGCAGCCAGTGCAGTAGCACTCTGTCTCTGCAAGGGCAGGGAGTCCCAGGAACCTGGGGAAACGGTGCAAAGCTTTTACAGTTAGTACTGCGGGTTTCCCTAATGGTTCCACTGGTAATTGTAACGTTGGCCGAAAAAAGCTGGCTTTGGCTTTGCCTCCTAATATCCAGAGTTGGACTTTGTTTTGCTCTTGTTCTTTTATTATTCTTTTGCTTAATATGGGTTGGGGTTATTTTTTGTTTCTTTCTTTTTTTTTTTTTTTTTTTTATGGTCCTCATCAAGCAGCTGTTCCTAGAGTGGGCTCCTGATCGCTGCTGCTTCTCATTTGCCATAGTCCCTCCAGGACTCTCATGTCATCAACACCTGTTTCTTATTCTTTCGAGTGGTGACTAAAAGGCACATTAACCAGATCCTTCCATGTCATCCCTAGAACAAAATTGCCCATTGCCAAGGCAAACAAAAAAGACTAAGGCTCTAACTCTGTTACCTTCCTTTTTGCCTCGCTTTCTATTTTATTTTTTTCTTCCACTTCCAGAGGGGGAGAATTCCTGGCCCTCGTTTCAGATCATCTGTCAACTGTTACTAATAACGTCCTCCCTTGCCAACCCATTAGCAGCAGTCAGCAAGTTAGCAGCATGCTTAGTACCTGTTTCTTTATCAAGTACGCGTGAAAGGTTTGTGCTCCTAAGCCAAATATAAGTTTAACTTTTTGGCCCTTAATTATCTATTTTCCTTCCTTGCTGAAATGAAGAGAAATCGACCTTTCCTCTGATGTTGCCAATAATTGCAGCCTGCAGTTTTATCTCTGTATAACTGTGTTCTAGTTGGTGAGCTAGATTTAAGTCTTACAGCTCACACTGCATTAGTCCTCCTCTGAAGTGTCGTTTTGGAATGTTTAAGGAAGTAATTCTTAATGTTATTACTGTAGTTGCTGGAATGTTTGTTATTCTAGATATAAAATACATTATTGAGACTGGATTCATTCCCCAGGAAGTTTATTTTGGCAGAGATTTTCTTGGTGGGTAGTAACGATGGCTAAGTTTTTTATGGTTTTGGAAACCTTTGATAAGATGTTTGAAGAATCTCATTGGAAGACAATACTAAATCTGAATCTCTCTGTTTCTAATAGGCAGCAAATGCAATTAGCCATCTTTCCCTGGAGTAGTAATATAGCAGGCTCCAGTAGGTGTGTTACTATTGCAATATCAAAATAAAAAGTCTAGTCATCCTTTCACTATAAAAATAAGTGAAATGCAGAGCAGATGCTGTAATAACCATTAATTTATATTCACCAACTATATTTGTTATAAAAGTAGATGAGGACACTGGAAAAACAAGTTATTTTTGTCTCTTCCTTGCAATATCACAAGAAAGCTACTGTAATGTGTTTAGCAGAGCAATGAATACATATTGGCTAAATTTATCTCTGCTATAACCCTGCAGAAATGTAGAATGAATTCAGTCCTAAATTCCACGTCGTGGAAGGAAGGATAAAATTAGAGGAGTTTCTTGAACATTTTACCAGATCTGGTACTGATCTAACTTTAAAAAACTTCACAAGAAAAAGAGAACAATATGCAGACTTTATCTAAATTTTACTGTTTAGAATCTACAGTTATAAATTCTTATTGGAAACAGATCTTAATGAGTTGTGTAATAACCTCTATCGAGAGGAACTCAAAAGGAAAGTAGCACATCTTGGATGCTGATTTCTCTGCTCAGCATCGGTCTCTTTGTACTGATTTAACAATACAGCATGTTCCTGTGGAGCCACATATATGTGTGAGCACATGGCTCCTGGACTACTGGGTGAAAGTCCTCGCTCCAAAGCACAGTGTTCAACTCCTGAAATAACTTGTCCTTAAACTCATAGTACTTGTGGCACCTCTGTCTTTGCTGTAATATTTGGCAGCCCTTTCTACCAGTGGCAAAGTATAAGAACATGTGAAATAATTTCAAAATTATTCCTGGTTTTCTTTTTTTTTTTTTTTTTCCCCCGGAATGCTAGTGCTAAACCAGAGTTTTGACTTCTCTGCAAAGCTGTCTTTTTATATTGAGACTACAAACTAACAGATCACAGTTCTGATAAAATCAAGGTGTAAGTCCTTCTTCCCTTTGATTGTTACTCATTCTGGTGGGTGCTTATGATATTTTCCCTATATTTGCCTGTATGACAAATCAGGTTTGTTTGAAAGCCCTATTATATATCTTCCACAGTTCTGAATGGAACCTTGATTAATGTCTTTTACTGGTGGCTTGCTAGACCTGTGAAACACAGCAGTGGGAACTGTTTCAGGCTATCTATGAAGCCAAACTCTTATGGGTTTCCAGCAAGGAGAAAAAAAAACATACACAAAAAAAAAAAAAGTCAGAGGTTCACTTCAGTAGGAAAAAATTGCAGAGGCTTTTGTGCTATCACTGTTGAGAAGTGTAGACTTTCTTTTTTTCCTCCCCCTGATTTTTCAGTGAAAATAATTGAGCAAATTCACTACAGATTTGCTGGTAGATTCAGTTCAAGGTGTGCATTTCTCAGAGAGAAAAAACCATTATGCTTGAAATACTTTTTTTTTTTCCAACAGGAAGAGTTACCATTGTGCTGCATTGCATCCTTACTTTTTAGTAAAAGAGTCAGTGCTTAAAGAGTTTCATGCTGAGCAATTCTGAGCCTGACAGACAGTGACTTTCAGTGATTCGCCCCTAGCAATCACACAAAGGATGGGGGGCAGGGGGGAGAGGGGGATTCTCAGATGAGATGAGGGATGATGGTTTGAGCTGCTTTGGGACAGAGACAGCTCATAATAGAGACAGAGCAATAAAGAGAGAGGATGGCATCCATGTATGTGTCAATTTTCAGTGGCCATGGGCACAGTAGCATGGTTCTGGCTTTAACCTTGACATGAAGGAATATTCACACAACACGATGGTAGTGATTTTACACTGCCAGCTGCTTTCCCTGGACTCCCTCTGTTGTCAGTGGAAAGCAAATACTTCTCCTGAGGGCAATTCAGAAAAGGAGCCTAATTTAGTTGTGCAGCACTGGTCTCTGGAGACTCTCTATTTCTCTCCATTGACTATAGAAGGCATTCAAATTTGGGCTTAAAGCTAGATGGTGTGAATGTTTCCTTCTCTTTTCACCTGCTTCCTCAGTGGTTCTGCTCTGATTTTAAAGGCCCTCCGTAACTGGACCATGTGATTCTTGAGGGTTGTCAGCACTTGAATGCACACAAGGGAATGCATTTCAGAGGCCAGACTGGAAGGGCCTGGATGCTTAGATCCAAGGGATTTAAAATATATGGGATCCAAAAGTTCAATCTCTTTTAACCAACTGGTAATGTACTACAAAGAGGATGTGGTTATAGGGGCTAGAACCAGAGTGAAGGACAGATCTTGAGTAGCCGTTGAAAGTGGGGAAAAAAACCACATTCTACATTGTGGACAAGTATTTTATATCAAAATTGCTATCTGAAAAGGAAACTCTAACTTTATTTGCATTGAGCACAAAGCCACGGAATGGTGTTTCCAAGAAAACGACAGTTCAACAAAATTTATGTCTACGTCAACAGGTAATGTAGCATAAAGCCAGTAGATCTGCAGCATGAAGGAGTTGATACTGAGCATCTCACATCCACTGTAACATAGATGTTTAAAAATGTTGATGAGATCCCCTCTCAGTCTTCTGTGGGCTGAACAGACCCGAGTCTCTCAGCCTTTCCTTGTAAGAGGGATGTTCCTGTCCCCTAATTCCTTACTTTGACTTATTTTTATTATTTTTAGGCTGTGGGGCAGTGATAAGACAAGAGGGAATGGATTAAAACTAGAGATGGCAGATTCAGATTAGACATTAGGAAGTTCTTCCCCATGAGGGTGGTGAGACACTGGAACAGGTTGCCCAGAGAGGTGGTAGAAGCCCCATCCTTGGAAGTTTT
>WTSP01022562.1:18357-39284 GCA_025331215.1 Actenoides lindsayi
TGGATGGGGCTCTGAGCAACCTGCTCTAGTGGGAGGTGTCCCTGCCCATGGCAGGGGGGTTGGAACTAGATGATCTTAAAGGTCCCTTCCAACCCTGACAATTCTATGATTCTATGATTATTATGAGCTTAACAGGACTTCAGAGAAAAACTAAGGTAGCCACATTGACTTTACTACCCACTGTCCAGCTGAACAATTGTGTCTTGGCATCTAGCTAGTATGAGTCGTGAAACAAATACTATGAAGCTAAAATGTTTGTAGTATGTACTCCCTCTCATCCTATATGCACGGAACAGTAGCCTAATGGCACGTATGTGCTTTAAACTTCCTGTTAGCTTTATGCAGAGCACAAAACAAATATTACATTACGTTCCAGACAGTGTAACATATAAAGGCACTAACTCCACAAAAACTTGGCCGGATTTTCAAGTGTGGGTAATTAATAACCTGCCAACCCGGTTTATGGCACAATTACAACAGCAGCTTTCTCCTGCTGGCCTACTATTGCTGTCCCCTGGAGATCCAGCTTTGGAGGGATAATCATCAGCAAATTCCATTCAGGCATTCACCCCTCCCCTGCGATTCACAAAAGGGTGGTGAGGTGCATAATTGTGTGGTTTTTTTTAATGCAAACAGCAAGTGTTGAATGGTGGAAAGTATCTGAAACACAATGAAACACGACTGAGGTAGCACTTGACACCAGAGTGACCTGAAGAGGATGTTTTCAAACTGTGAATTTCCTTTAGAGCCGTTGTGCTCAGGTATGATGCACTTTAGGCAGAATTTGGAAAGAATACAAACAAAAATGTGGACAGGAGCCGTCAAAATGGTTTGTTGGCCTTGACTACAATTCAGAGGTAGCAGAGAACTTGCCGGAGAAATACGCACTCTTATTACACTTGCTATAGCACACAAATGCCATTTATTAATATTGCAGCAGAGGAAGGTACAACTGTAATCATTTGCGATTTCAATAATTTATATCAATACAGAATTCATGAATTCTGTGTTTGCATATTTGGAGAATGCTACAGCTGAACAGGAGCTACTGAAAATGTAAGAGATGAGTATTTCTAAGCACTTCTATGTTCTTTTCAGTTTCCTGAAAGAACGAGACAGCTACAAAATGCAAAGATCTAGGTAATTCCTGACTTTAAAAGTGCTGCAAAATACATGAATGAATGCAGGTCATAAAACAAGAAAAAAAATTCCCCATGAACCTGAGTGCTGAAATCAGTGTGTAAACAGTCTGCAGATATGTTTTCCTTTAGCACAAAATCAGCTCCTTTCAAAAGAAATCAGCAACTCACTTTGGGTTTTCTACTGTAGCAAGTAGTGTGTGTGGGTATACATATACATACACATATATTTAAATACTCAGCTGTCTATCTCTTCAATAGATTCAGTTTCCACCGCAATGTGCATCGAAATGCCATGTGATAAGTAGTCCACTGCGAATCCTTCCAAGGACTTGCAGCAGTTTTGGGACAATAGGACTTCAGCAGTGGATGTGAAGTGAGGCATTCAGATGTGATGACCATACCTGGGAACGTGGGACATTAGTACTTTGCAAATCTGAGTCTGAGGCACATAACAGTTCCAGATATCTTTTGGGGACAGCAATGTCAGTAGCAAAAGACTTCTCTTCTGCTTTTTTTTTTTTTTTTTTCCCACATTTCAAAATTTGGATGCTGGGGTGTGTTCTGGTGACAGCACATTTCTGTGGGTATATAGAGGCGGAACGCAGCTGCTGTAAATAAACAGGAAAATACACAAAATAAGAAATTAATTCTGCTGCTAGGCTGTCAGCTCATAGAGCCAGTTCTGTCTAGCAAGCACATAACCTTGTAGGAAAGCAGGGCAGAGTCTCCTCTGCTGACAGACCAGGTATATTTGAAAAGACAGTGTGTCATCTGTCACACTCAGTGGCAAGAGAGCTTTCTTTTCTAGACATAAAATATAATCATTGCCAGAGGTAGGAACTTGGGCTTGGCTCCTTGATTTATTTATTTATGTTATTCATAATGAAAAAATGACAAATTGAAGCAAACATCTTCAATAGAAAAATGATGACCAGATGAGAAACAATAGTTGAAACAAAATGGGGAGACTAGAGTGGTTTAGATTTCTTTTGAAGAAAGATCTGGTTACGCTTTTCTAGCTATCAAAATTATTGATGGTTTAATTTGTAATTCTTTTTGTGCCAACCTAGTTTCCACTGATGACATGAAAATTTTATGACTCAAAAATTGCGTTTTTATTTTTATAGGTGATTTTAAAGAGAATTTTTAAAATAAAACTTCAAAGCTCCTGTTAAACTGAATAATTCCTTCCTCAACTTCAACTAGCGTTTATATTCATATGTTTATGTAGACACTGCAACCAGGTTTAACACAATCGGATGATTCTGGCTGCTGTCATTTGTCATCGGTATATTGCCATGGTTACTCTGAAGAGTAGCTGAAGTGATGCAATCATAAAAAACCACTACCATGACTACTTTTGCAGTCAGCACAAATGATAGTGCAACCACACGTGGGAAATGTGCAGAAAGTTTTCATACAGGTGTAACTTGAATGTGTGCTGCTTCATGAGAGATGGAAATACCCTGCTGAATGTGCTTTTAGTTCCACTTTTAATAGAGGGGAAGAAAATCCCCAAGAATTATTTATTGTTTGGGTATGAAATGTGTCATTTAGAGACACAGTATCACAATGAAGGATTCTGGTTTTATGTATATTTTCTCATCCAAAAAGGTAAACTATTCAACTCAGGCATCAAAAAGACAGAATCTGAATGATTAAAGGATCTTCTAGCAGAGAAAAAAATAATTGACAGTTGCAATTTTTTGTTTGATACATCTCTGCCCCAAAAAGTTTTTTAAAAAAAATCCTGTTAGTACATGTTGTTGAGAATCCTATTTTGCAATGGAGACACTATTAATTACAAGGAAATAATCAAAAAGATTCTATTCATGTCCTTATCTAGATGAGCTGTGCTCTCACGATTAATCATGTCACCAGGAACTCATGTAATCTGTAGCTGCCTGTCTTTTATTTATTTGTTTATTGGGCTATCAAATGTTCCTATTTCATTAAGTGCTTGCTCTCCACAACATTTTTCATCACTGTGGCCTTTTCTGAGGGCTCCATCCTCTCTAGCCTAGTAGCCCCGTTTAGTTTGTGCTGATCTCTAGACAATGCCACTGATCAGCAGCTCTCCAGTTTCCACATCAGGGCCTTGTTACCTGTAAGGACAAAGTTCTGGTTAGAAGGCCTTCATTAGGGGGCTATGCTCAGTATACAAGTTACAAAGTAGGAGCTCTGTATATAAGGGAAGACATTCTCTAGAAATCTAAATGTCCCTTTCCTCCCTGTAGCGCCTGGCATGTACCAACTAACTGCCAGGGGAAAACCTTCTGTCTTGAATAAAAGAAGACTTGTGAGGGCAATTCAGTGTATTTCCCTTCAGGCTACGGTACTTCCCAGAGTCAAGTTCACAGTCTAAGCCCTAGGCTCACTCTGTAGTCAGAGGAGAGAGGGATTTCCAGGGGGCAGATCTGAGCCACAGCTTGGCTTACTTGTCTGGAAATGCTGCTATGTTTCTGCTGGCTGTAGTAGGAGCCTAAGATGATCAAAGTTACAGCAGAGGGGAACGGAAGTGGAGCAACCAAAAGGGTTTAGCTTGGAAGGAAAAGGGCAGCAGCCTCTGATCAGACTTGTCATGAAGTGATGGGCAATCGAGTTGTTCTGCTTCTTAAAGAAGAGGAGAGGAGAGGAATTCACAGCTGGAAATTATTTTTTTTAATCCTTACTGGACATTAAAAAATGTAACTTGAAGGACTGGACAAATAGAACAAATACATCCTATGTTCCTACCCTTCATTCTTCTGGGTCACAAATCATTGGTCTCTAATTTTTGTGCATTGTCCTGGTAGGTGACATTTTCAGAGGAAAAACTGCTGGTTTGTAAGGAAGGAAAAGTAATGTGGGGAACGAAGAAGGTGAAGGCAAAAATACTGAAGATCCCAAGAGATGTGGAAAGTGAGTAGCATTAGAGAAGTTGAAAAAGCAGGGAACTGTGATCAACTTAATTGAATCTAATTTGATCAAGTTAATTTCCTTTTCAAACATGAATATGCATAGAATACGTGATACGTGTGTGCACATAAGTAGGATAAAATGCATAGGACGCATGATTTGTGTGTGCACATAAGAATGATAAAATCAAGGAAAATAAAATCAGTCACCTCCCAAGACCGTATTAGTTGTGTATAAACTTTTTTTAGTGAGATAACCTGTTCTTAACAACTCCCATTGATGAAGGACTCCCAGTCTTGCCTGGCAGTGTCTTACACTGTTTAACCATCATTATTTGTTTTCCTAATAGTTAATATAAATCTTTCTTACTGCAGTTTAAAGCCATTCTTTATTGTCCTATTCACTGTGGAGAAGGAGAAACAGGACATGCTTCTCCTTGCAACAGCCTGCTACATATTTCAATAGTTATTTTGCTAACTCTAAGCATTCTTTTCTCTAGTTTTTACAACCCTCACTTACTCAGATATATTTCCTAGGCTGCTGTTACTCCCAACCGTTTTCCATCTTTATTAACGAATGCACTAAAAAATGCCCAGAAAACTCCATTCAAGACCATCTATCTCAGTTTCTGGGTGATGTGAAAATATGTCTGTACGCTGACAGGCAGCACTCTCATTTGCATGTCACAGGGTGATACCTACCCTATTTGTAATAGGAGACCACTATTGATTCACCTGTTTTAAATCTACTCTAATATCCAGATTTTTTTCCATGTTAGAATCATAGAATCATAGGTTGGAAGGGACCTCTGGAGATCATCGAGTCCAACCCCACTGCCAACGCAGGAACACCTAGGGCAGCCCACATAGGAACATATCTAGGCTGATCTTAAAGTCTCCAGAGAAATAGTGTATAAGCATATAACTTCCTGTCTTATGGGTGAAACTGTGCCGGGCAAACTGTATCTTGTACTTCTTGTAATGAAATTGCCTTAGCTTTTCTAATTCTGGTCCCAGCCTCCAGCGTGCTTGCAGTTACATCTACCTTGAGCTCATCAGAAGATGTAATAAGCATATTCTGTATTTCAACATTCTTGGCAAACGTTCTTGCAACCTCTGCAAACGCTGGCTGGACCCAGGACAAACCCCTCTAACACCCGTTGCTGCATCTACATCAATAGCCAGCCACTGTAGTTACACTCTGACTATCTCCTTTTCCAAGCAGTTGTGTGCCCACCTTCAAGTAGTTCCATCAGGAAGCAATGATGCATCTCACCCAACTTTTTTCCAGGACACCCGGTTCAGCCTCAGCTTTCATGTTTGGCCGTACTTCATAATAAGCACTGGTATTTGTACAGCTGCCTTCTCTCTTCCTGGATGGCTGAATAAGGACCTGATTATTTTCCAACAACTTTTGTAATTACCCTTGAAGAAGTAGATTGCTATCTATTATGTACAGTCCATCTGTCATTATGATAACTGTTCCTCTCTTCATAATATTTCCATGTGGGCTTTAATTGGCAAGCTTTTGTTGCTTGGCGAAGATTTCATGAACTCTCTGTCTGTGCTCTGAAGAACAAAGAACAAATTTCAGAGGCAGGAAGACAACACAAATGAGTATTGCTGCTACTCGTTCACTATATAGGTGTCTCTCACTCATAACATGCTCTGGGTTTATTGTTTGTTTGGTTTTTAAAAATCTCTTTACTGATGCATGCAAAACCAGAGAAAACTGGCTTTTCTAGCATACACTTTTCTACACATCCACCTTTATTTGGATAAAATAGGCAGTGGAGAGTTCTCATAAGGCAACTTCATATCCTTTCCCATACAAATTCCATGTACCTTAGGAATGCAATTTTTCTCATTGCTGGCTGGACAGAAAGTTTCTGCTTGTGATGTTAAATGGCTCTCTGTGCCTGCTGCCACCTTGGAATAAAGTAAAGTCTCTCTGAAAATGTATTGCAAAAATTTTACTGAGAACAGTATAGAAGAAAAATGCCTGGAAGTGTATTAAAGCATAAGTCTTTTGATAGCACCTTATAACAAAGTTCTGTTAGGCAAATATCCTGGATTTAAAATCTCAGGTGGGTTTAAAAAGTAGAGCTGAAGGAAATTGTGATCACATATGTATAGCATTGTACATCATGACTAATATAACTAAAGATCATATTTCTCCATAGACTAATCAGAGTGTAACAAATCCTTACATAATGCAACACCTTCCACTTTGATTCTTCCAAGTGTTAATTAAGCTTCCTCTAGCTCTTGGGATGTCCTTTGGTTTTGTTCATTGGAGGAGGGCTGTTGTTTAGCTGTAGTTTGGGGGTTTTTTTTAAACAGAAGCAGCTCTGAAAAGAATTTTTATGTGGCTTTAGGTGAGAACTATGAATAAAAGAACTCTGGTGTCGTGGTTGTTAATATATAGCTGAATCCATCAGAGTGCATTTCCTTTTCCTGAAATGGAATCATTGCATTAATTTGCTTTTTAGTTTACTGTAGAGTAAAAGTGCTAAAATAGATTATTTTTTGAAGTATGTGAGAGTCTTCATTTTAGAGACCATTTCGGCATTGCTTATTTAGGAATCTATAATTTGTAATTTGCATCTGTCTCCATTTATGCTCTGCAACGGAATTAATACCTGTCTTGATACATACTTCAGTTTTACGTGATAATAGTGGTTCAGGACTATGAGGACACTCCTCATTCTGAGTCAGGAATGAGAACTACGGAAAACGGCAGAGAAAATATACTGCTGTGGGCACCAGCTCTTTGATAAGATATACAAAAGGGATTCTGACTGCTGTTAGGCACTTCTACTATCACTTTTGAAAAATACAAGGTTGTTATTCCTCATGACTGAGGACTTCAGATATAGGAACTTCACTCTGCATACCGTTGAACTAATTTTTACCTATTTTTTTATCTAACTCTTTGTTGTGTTGCTTTTGTTTCACTTGCATCTAGTAGCAAGTGGCAAAGTAACCCTGCATATTGTTCCAGATGTGGGTTTTATTAGTAAATACGATTAAAAATGGGTGATTTGTTGTTTTTTACAAGGTATTGGAATTTTTTGCATCTAAGACATTAATGAAGTGTGAGAGATTATTTTCTAAAGTTCAGCTGGTGCTTACTGGTCTTCTGTGACAGGAGATATATCTTGAAGAGAGGTAGATGACTGGGGACTTGGTGAAACCTATTTACACCGATTTAGATGAGGAGGTTTGCCAATTTTAACAAGTATCAGATAAGTTTTCTCCGTCCCACTATTCTCATGGTAACAGAAAACTCTGACTCATGATGCTGATCTAAGGGCCTGCCAATTATTTTTCAATCCAATACAAAGGACTAGATCTACTACTTTGTGATTTTACTCTTTTTCCTGCAAATGTTTCAGATTTTTTTCTCTATGTTCATTGGATTATGGAAATACACAAAACTATTTTCAAAACTCTGTTTGTTTGTGCTCCTCCGTGGTGAGGAGAACAGAGCTATGGTGTGTGCTGACAGAAGCGGTGATGTAATAAAGTTAAGCGTGGAGACCAGACACACAGATTGACAGGGGCAAAGCAGAGCACCGAGATAAGATCTTTACTTGTATCAAATAGATTGTCATACCAAAAGTTACTCAGTTACTCTCTGTAGAAGCTAAGAAGTAATTTCACATTATAAGTGTGCAGGACTATTAGGATTCCCTCTTCTTGACTGAGAGTGGGGACTTTAACCTTGGTTCCTTCTATTTTTCAAGAAACTCGTTACTGAATTCTAAAAATCCTTTAACAGTTGTTTCCTTTTTTTCATCAGTTCTGTGGAGTACAGACAAGAAGCTGGTTCTCCAGCTGAGTACCTTAGTAAGAGGCTTCAGTGTTACTGTGCTACCCCAGACCCTTTTCTGAATCAAACTTTGAGAGGAGGCTTAAGTAAAGGGACAAATTCTGTTTGGTTGCTGTTGGAAATTTAGAGTTGACTTAACCGAGCTTCTTTTAAATGATCACTGTGCCTAGAATCTGGTTCATGACTTGCTCACTATAGAAATAGATTTTAAAAAGTATTGGGAGGAGGATTAATACCTTCCCAATAGTCTTTGGCAGTGGCATTAGCATTTATAAGTAAACACTAATAAAAATCCAAATTTAGGCCCGTTTTTTATCACTGTGTGGACACCGCTCACTGACGAGAAACCGCTGTGGAAATGAATAATAAGCAGGAACTGCCAAAATTTGTCTTCACTTGAATGGTGCCATGGTCCAATTTACCCAGCTTCAGTAGTGGGAGACAAATGAGCAGTGATTATCATTCATTCTGTCAGGAGCAATGGTGGTATGAATGGCTCTGTCCAAAATAATCAGAGTGTTGGCTATAAGCCAAAGCAAAGGAAAGAGCAACACATGGTGTTTTATGGATCTAGATAGTTGTATACCTTCTGACTATGGGAAAATCTGAAGTGAATGGATGGGATGGAGGGTGGAGGGGGAAAAGATGTTCTACTACTGTCATTTGAGAAGATGAATAGCTATGAGATCAGACTTCCTGGCGCATGTGTCTTTAAAACACAAACAGCAATATTCTGCCTCTTGTATCCACTTTTTCTATACTCAGGAGGACTACACCGTACTTTCCAGCCTTTACTCCATACGAATCAAACACCCACATACATGAACTAAATGGCATATCTGTCCATTGATCACGTCCTGCTCTTATCTTATTTCTAAGGTAGCAGTTAAAGCATGAAAGATTGGGTGAAATTATGAAATTATTTAATCCAGGGTTTTTTTTTGTGGTTAGTTGCCCTTACTTCTTATTTCTACTTTATCTAAAGGGATTGATACTTGAAAGTTGTCTTGAAGCTCCCACTGGATAGGCAGAGAAATGTTTTCTGATCCTGCAGTGCTGATAGAGTTCCTGCTAGGTGATACTGTTAATATCTGCTTTATGTATATTCTGAATTTTATTCTCACCATCAGGCACCCAAAAGGAAAAGTCATACTGCACTCTCAGCTGGAAGATTGAAAGTGAACACATTAAAATTTGATCTCTTTGGGAAGGCCTCAATCCCATGGGATTGATAGCTGTTGCACTCATTTTTTGTCAGTTAAGGTAGACCCGTTTGGAGGTTTGATTTCTTTTCAAGTACCATAAGGTCTTAGCAAAATAAGCATCACACTTATTCTATAGTAATCCAGTACAAGAGTTGTTGATGCCCTATTCCAACAGAGTTCTTTGTTTTGCAAGGATAGCTAAATTTTCCAGCAGGAGTGTTCTCCCCCCCAGTTTTAATTGGCATTGTAGGGAAAGAGTTTCAGCTCTCCGGATCTTCCCCAAATCCAGTGGATTTCTGGATAACCTTGGACTTTGCACATTGCGATTTTCTATGAGCTCCCTTTCATCATCAGAGCTCTACTTTGGGTCTTAATTTGTGTAACCATTTTAGGAAAAGCTCTGAGCAAATTTTATCCAGCCTGAGGCGCTACACATGAAACAGTCTTGTGAACCCTGGAACTAATGAAGCCAGATTTCCTACTTCATTAAACTTACAGTTTAGGGAAGTTCTCATTACTATTGTTCATTTTTTTCAGTTAGTTTGTTAGATTTGTTACGTTCATCCCTCTACAGAGTTGCAACAGAAAAGGAAAAAAAAAAAAAAAAAGCAAATTATGAGCTACTTTCTTTGTTTTAAAAATCAAAGTCGGTTATAACAAGAGAACAGACTTCCTGAGCATCATGCTCCCTGCACTGCAGAGATAATGTGAATGACAGCCATTGTGATATCACCTTGGGGAACAGCTCCAAACAGCCATTCTGTAACAGCCATCTTATCTTCATACTGGCTGATTTATACGTTAATTAATTATATATGGCATGAATTGCAGCCCAGTAAAAATTATTTGGGCCATTTTAGGACAAGAAATACGGGCGGGTGTTGTTTGGTTGGTTGGGTTTTTTTTCAATCACTAATAAAAGGCTACAGCTTTATGTCTACCTGACAGTACAAAGTCTAGGACTTGACTGGGTTGGCCTTAGCCTGAGCTGGTTGAAGCATTAAGCTTGCCAGCAGCCACCTGATTGGTGCCTAAACTGGACAGGCTTCATCCCAGTGAATCTCACACTGTGAAGGACTGACAGACCCCATTATCCCCGTGTGCACAACAACAGCCCATTGATTATGTCAGGCTGTTGTGTAACTTTCAAACTTGGCTTGTAATGCGATGAAGAGGAATGAGACTGAGATGAGAAAAGTAACCAGACTAGTCCCAAGCAGAGCCAAGACTGAAGCAGAACAAAACCCCACCATTAAGGTCCTCTCGAGAAGGACTGCAGAATGCTAATTATATGTTGTAACTCAGTTTGCCTCCCCCAGATGTTTGATGAGGGAGACTGAAATGGTCGAACTTAGGACTCAGAGGTGCACCTAAACAGTGCACTCAACACCAGAGAACAGGGCTGATGTTAGGCTGGTTTGTATAAGAGAATGTACCAGCACCATCAATGAACTTTTCTGTATTACTAAGATTCTTCTGGACTGTTGGACTGCTAAAACAGTAACTGGAGTCACAATGAATTCTTAGCTCAACAGATAGATACCATGTTAACTTGTGCCCCGAACAAGATTTTGATGCTAACAAAATAACCCAACAGTAAATTTGGTGCACTGTATTCTGCTGAATTAATATAGTTGCATTTGTACATAGGGTACCAAAACTGTAAATTACTTTGACTGTACAAACATATCAAATATACTATAAAGAGACCAGTCTTGCAATGTATCTTGTCTAACTGCTGAAGTGACTTTAATTCCTTCTAGTTAAACGTTCTGATCATAACAAGCTGATGCACCACAAAGCTTAATGCCTTGCTCTCCAACTAAAATCCTCACGTATAGGTGACTAATGTGCTGAGGCTGACTGTAAATTCTTAATAAATCTTTTCTTCCGTATTGTGAAATTTAGAAAGTC
Organism: Actenoides lindsayi; assembly: GCA_025331215.1. Lineage (NCBI taxonomy): Eukaryota > Metazoa > Chordata > Aves > Coraciiformes > Alcedinidae > Actenoides > Actenoides lindsayi. The sequence continues at coordinate 29,351 of WTSP01022562.1, forward strand.
AGCTAGCCCAGGTGGATTCTCCAGTGTCTCACAACATGTGAGTCTAGATTTTCCTTCCTTCGTTATGGTTTTTCTCATGAAACTGGAAGAAACCTACCTGTTTCTCTGTCAACATTGGCGGAAACAGAGCTGTAAATTCAGAAATCACTAGAGATACCCCAATTTTCCTTCTTTCTCACCTTTCCATGCGATTTCGTGTGTACAGATCCTCATGACTTACTTGATGAAATCTTGAAAAGCATCTTTTCCTTTGACAGCCAGCCTAAGACATCATTTTAACCTATCAAGAGTAGTGAGCTTGTTTCTTGTTCACATATTCTACCAATGCAGTTTCTGAATGCCAGAGACTTTCTGAAGCATTTTCATATTTTTCTCATCTTTTGATTTGCTATTGAGTCAAGATATTATGCTCTGATGGCAAGCTGGTATTCCAGTACATAGGATGCTTTTAAATTATTACAGGCATTAAAGAGTGTAATGACTTATTATGGTCTGTTGTCCGCCTTTTGGTAGCGTTATGTGTTATTTACGGTACTCATGATATTTACTTCTTCCTCACATCTGCCATCCTTTCATTGCCTTAATGGTAAGAGTAAATATTTTACATTATAGTATGTGTGGTAAAACATAATCCATAGTGAGAATGAAGTAAATAACACAATAATAGATCTTAATTCTCTGATTTCTACAGAACTGAGGGATTTGTTTTGTTTTGTTTTGGTCTTAAATCTCTGATCATCATTGCTTAAGTAAAATTCACCTCTAATTAAAATTGGCCTACAAGCATTCTCCCTTTCCATATAAAATATTCTTGTGTAACAAATTCCTCTATTTTGGGCATGCAAATCTACTACATTATGAAATCAGTTTCTCTAATGATGCAGCTGGCAAAAACAAAAACATAATTCACAGCCTGCAACAATTTGAGAATGTTTTAACAGCCCCTCAACTTATTCCTTAAAGCAGTTTTAACGTCATTGCTCCATTGATAGATTTGCCCTGAAATAACAAACTTGGAGTAAAAGCCTGAGTGGAACTCAGGGAAAATGGGAATGAGGGAAATTGGGTGCAAGAGGACAGGAAGGAAAAAACTGCACCTTTTACAATTGTGGCCTTCATTAAAATGATGTTTAACTGGGCCAGGAGTCATATCCTCGACTCAAAATCTTTAGGAGAGTTTCATCAAGAGTCAGCAATTTCCTTCTCCCCACAAAAAAAAGTTTAGCTTTTCTTGGGATACTCCTTTTGTAGTATATAGCCTCAACTGTAACGCAGATTTCTTTGGTTTAGCATCTGAAGTAGGTGATATTTGCAAGAGTATTCCCTCCTCCACTTCTTGCCAAGGCAGGAAATAATATTAATCAGCTTTGTTAAAGTCACTCTGCTCCATTATTTCAGGTAGGAGGGCCCATAGGAAGATCAGGTTAGAACTCTACAGAAGGTTAGAAAAACTTAAGGAGCAGCAAGGAGGCAAAGAAAAGGATGAGGAAACAAATATTAAAATGAGAGAAAACAAATAATGGATATGGACGAAGCATAGAGATGCTGATCAGTAGTGATGTTCAGGTAAAGTATTAATTTTAAGCCTTTTAAAGGTTAAATATTTTGGAGCATTAAGCTAAAGGAATTGCTTAAGTACAAAGTTGCACTGGTTTAAATAGAAACTGCCAGGTAGCAAGGCCCAATGCTAATTAAACCAGGACAATTTGGTGTTTCACAATAGACTGTTTTATTTTTTTATTCTTGGTTATATTTGTGAATTTATCCCAGTCTACAGAACGGATTTCACAGGTAAAATTAATAGACCAGTATAAGCCAGGCAAAAGTACATGTAATTTCTCCAGAGAGAGTGTTTTGGATACGATAAACTTTGGTTTACAAAATAAACAGGTGTTAACATCAGCATGCAACTCACTTCACCAGAATTACACTATCCTTTGGTACTTCTGCTCTTGCAAGGCTGCCAAAGCTTGCTATTAAACTTGGTTCCCGCTTCTGGCTTCTGTCCCACTAGCCACTTTTGCTGTACAGGGGGAGTAAACACCCTTGAGCTCAGTGCTAGTAACTTTACCCATCTTTTTCCAGCTGTGCTGTCAACCTCCTGTCTGTCCTTTACAGTTTGCGGGCAGAACCTTGGAATGTGAATAATAATGCTGCTTTAGTGATCTTTAGTGATTATACCCCCATGACTGGGCTAATACATACTGAATCTCAATTTGAAACATCTTCCTCATTGGTATTTGGGTATCCTGCTGAGAAAATTCCTAGCACTGTCCCTGAAAGACTCAAAATATTCCTGCACTAGAAGCCTAGGCATGACTTGGCACTGGCTAGGGAGGGAGTAGCTTCAGTGATGGCCAAGGGAATTAAAACATCTGAAACGGCACTAAGCAACTCTGATGGGTATCGTGGCACACTCAGCACCATTTCTTAAAGGGGAAGTAAGGAAAAGCAGAGGTTCTGCAAGAGTAGAGATTTGCTGCATGTTTCATCTGCTGCATGAGCAGCCCAGCTGGATGTGGCAGTCTGCCTGTAAAGGTGGGAGACAGATTTCTCTGAGGTGTTGAAGGATGAATGCAATCAACTACAGTACAAATCTCTCAGGGTGCTCATCTGCATTTCAGGCACTTCCAAAATCTGACCTCAAATCTTAAGTAAATGGCTGTCCTAAAGTAGGTGATAAAAATCCCAAGCAACTAACTTGGTAAGTTTGTTCAATTCTGAGTGCATTTTCTAGAAATCACTGTGTACATTTGTACATAGACTGGGTTTCGTGCATGGAGTGACTTAACGAACAGAAGTAATTTCTGTTTTAAATTTCAGACATTTTAAAGTTAATGCTATATGTATAATGCCTTTATACTTTCTAAGACTACACGTATTCTTTATTAACATATTTAAGGTAGATGCAGGATCACAGATAACAAAACTGACATTGATATTTTAAATGTGATGCGCATATCACTGTAAAATTAAGCTCATTAAGATAAAAGAATGATCCATTGGCAGGCCTTCAGCTGCAGACCCGGGGGTGACAGGCTATTTGGTGAACAATTTACTGAGTGTCTCACTCCCCCCTCCTCCTTAACCATAGGCATTGTAAGTTCATTCTATTAACCTTAATAGGTTTGCTTTCAAAGTGTTTTACTCGGAAGATTTAAACATGAACTCTATCATATGTCAGCCTGCAGCTAACTTAAGCAACTAAACTAAAAGAAGACGTAATATATCCATCTATGTGCATATTTGTAAGTATGTCCACAAGTAGCAGCATCGAATGCACATGAAGAAACAATGTGCTGTGCCCTGCAGGATGCTCTTCACTGTAGGTGTTTCACTGTCACACAGGATCTCTCAGGAATTTTTCTTTCTCTCAATTAAAGAAGCATTAATGACAGGCACCTCCAGCTCGCAAGAGGCTTTGCATGCACTAGCTAAAGAAGGTTATGCAAGCGAGAGAAGTTTGTCTTTCTCACGTAACAACTCCAGCAGATATATCTGAGAGCTGCCCTCTGTCGCAGCAGGATGTTATTTTTCTCTCCACCTGGGACCCAAAGACAGAATTAGCAAGCAAGTCATAACAGATTTAGCATTTGAGTTGAGGGCAGCTTTGTTCAGACTGATGGAACAGAACAGCAGCCATTATCTTTTCTCTATTGCTGTCTTTTAAACTGCTCATCAGACAGTGCTGCTGCCACTTTCATGGAACCTAACAAAGGCACTGAAGCAGCTGGGAGCCTCCCATCATTTCCATCCCAGAGATCCCTCAAAGTGGCTTCCCCTCACAATGACACTATCCCTGACAGATTTAGGTCCTTGCAAGACTCAGCATTTCTTCCCTTACTCTGAAGAGCTAGACCAGTGGCTTGGAGTGGCCAATAGAGCTGTAAATGTCAGCTATCAATGGCTGCCCCTTTCATGACCCTGGCTTATCACCGCAGAGAAGGCCAGATGGGCCTTGGCCAAACAGCCCAGTCAAGAGAAGGGACACTAATGATTGGTGAGCAGGACCTAGGCCTGCTCTTATCCTGAGGCACTCCTCACCTTCTGATCCCCAGGTTGGTTCATATTGACTGCCCTGCATGCTCAAATGACTGTGGGTAAAGGTTGCCAAGCCCGCTCCATTCCCGTGGGACAGGAACCTCACAGACCACCACGTGAAGCTACTGCAACTACTTCTTGTCTCTCTGAATGCAGTGGTATGTGGACATGGCCAGAGATGCAGGAAGGTATTCATCACACGTCAGCACCCCATTTACTCTCACACCCAGTTCAAATGCAGGACATTAATTTCCCCAAGTGCTGCCTCCTCGTGCCACCTCCTGAGAGAGCTATGCTTGCAGGAGTACTGCAGTTATTGAGACTTGGGGCAAAGACATGGATAACTAAAAACAGATGCATCTTTTCGTGCTGTGGAATGCACTTACATGAGAAATTAGACAGGATCCTGAGAGGAAAATGTGGGGTGATTCTCCACGTTGGCTCTCCCACCCTGAGAAGACGAGAGTTCCTGTACATGTCAAAAAGACAAAAATAAAAAACAATCTTTCCAAGCAGAACAGTGCAGCATCTTATTGGGTTCTTCCCGCTTCTTAACTTTTCTTGTGCTGCCAGGACACCACAGCGAAGGCCTCTCAGAAACTCCGAGCCAGGTTTGTCAAACAGCTTGCTTATCATCTCAGCAATCTGAACGGTCTCCTAACTCCACAAAGTCAAGAATATAGTCACAGCCATTAGACTGCACAATCTCTGTTTACTATTGTCCATAGTGTCTTGGTAGCGGCCCGTTTGCTGAAAAATCCTTATCTCTAGAAGTTATCACTCCAATACACATTCCCCTTTCCAAAGTCTACCTTTCATCCATCTTCATAACAGAATATTGTTGATGATCATAATAAATCTTCTTCTCAATGTGTATAGAATTGATTGATAAACAAATGCCATCTGTCTATTCATTAGTAATACAGATTTATTTGTATTTGGCTGCTGATCTCAGGCTGATTTAAAAGTATGGGTACACCTCATTGATGCCATTCTACAGATGAGGAAGGCATAGAACGTTACAAACCAGATCTCTCAAAGCCCGTTAGTTCCTAATATACATTATACACTGCTCTACACCACTACAGAAACAGATTGCACTTAATATTATATTTGTTTGCTGTATTATCTTCTGTTCAGCACTGGCAACTAATGTGAAGTTGTCTTCTATTAACTGTTTCAGGACCTAGTCTTGAAAAGTGTACGTGTTAGATTCCCTCTGCCTGGGTATGTGGGTGGCTATTTGCAAATCTTTATTTCCTGAGTGATTGTACCTTTCAAATTGGTGTTTGAGTTTCAAGGAGGTTGTGGGGACTTAAATCGTTGGCACAGGAGAATTGCAAAGGTATAATGTCTATAATAAAGCATCACGTTTAGCTACTGATGCCTGCATTTTTTGAATTATAAAGCACTTAGGGATGTTCAAACAATCAAGACAGCTGAGCTAGATAAACATTCCCAACCTTCCTATTCTGCATAAATACTGGAATAGGTACCAGAATGAACCATCTCAGCCTGCCAGTTTTAACTTTCGGTTAATTTTAATATAAAGTTGAGTTGTAGAGAGAAGGAGAAAATATTCTTAATGTTTACACGTTGCCTGAACCCTGATGACCAGCCTCGTACAGACTGTCCTGGTTTAGCAATGCAATTGCAATAGCGGGAGGAACAAACACCCCATACTTTACAAGCAGCTTGTTTCAGATATCACCAAGAGAGACCTCTGAAGGTACTTGGGTAGTACCCAAGTTTTGATTCTACCTACTTTCCAGTCAAAAGGCTTCAGATACTTGTTGCCAGTTACTGAAATCTGCCATAGTTTTTGAACAGTACAGTACACAAAGTATTTTTCAGTCAAGCACAGAGATATGATCCCTATTCCGGTGAAGGATGGCAGAAGGGAAGAGGCAAACCCCAAAGCATTAAATGGTGATGTCCAGCATTACTAGATCAATTTGACTTTGGTCTGGGGGAGGGGCATTATGCTGTCAACAGACAGGTCCTATCTTTTTGCTGGCCAAAGTCCTTAAATACCTCTAGACTTTTCAAGTCTCAACTAGATTGGGCTATTTGAAATCTGGAAAAAAAAAAAATCTAATCTGAAAGCAACTACTGCTACTATGACTTAGCCTCCGGCCGTATATCTGTACCAGGATATGCAGAGACTGATCATCCTAAGGAAGCACAGCAAACCCTGCAGGCTTTAGCTCTGTTATATAAATCCCAGCTAAATCCCCCTGCAATTCATGTCGACTTCCCTCTTCTTTCCTTGCTAAGTCCCAGGGGATGTCCTGAGTAAATAAAAGCTGCTGCCCTTCTAATCACCCCTTTAACTCGTGATGAAGTGCAATGCTAGTCATGTCATAACTGCGCTCTATAGAAGCTGCCCAACAGCCTGCTTTTCTGAATTGGTTTCCTAAAGAAGCAGAAGCTATCTGGAGTCTGACAAGAATAGTTTTTACATATAGAAATACATATAAATTGCAGTTTCTCCATAGGCAGACCAGTCACCAAGCCCCTACAAAATTAATGGAAAACAGATCGGGTGAGAGGCAGGACTGGCTGGCCAGTTACCAGAGGAGGTTTAAAAGTTCTGAATACTCCCTCAACCTTTCCTGCCAGTCATTCAGAAACTTCCTCTGTCAGACAGACTCATCTGTCACTCAAGAACTACATCTGCTTGCCTGTTTATTTTCTCACTTAGGGTTGAGGTCACTTGCCCTCCTTTTAGCTAATCAGAGAAGACAGCAGTAATCAAAGCACAAAATCAGTGTTCCTGGAATGTCTTTCTTGAGTAGCCTCTCAGAATGTTCTTCTGCAAACCTTGCGAAGCAATGTACATACGTAGAATCAGAGGAAAAGAACAGCAGAGAAGGCTTTTTTTTCCTGTTTCTTTGAGATCTAACTAGAGGAAAGAAATATTGCTGAATCTTACAGGCTACGTGGAAAAACAGGCATAATATTTACTGAGATATTTGAAAAAAAACCTGTCGCTAGTTCATTAAATGGTAGCCCTTTGGGGGAAAATTCAACCGATCTCTTAGCATAGAGCTAAGTTCAGGGAGAGGAAGTGCATCTGGCTTGTTTGCCCCTTGCTTAGCTGTGGTGTGGGCCAGCAGTTTGCCTCACCGTGGTGAGTCTTGCACCTCTTGGAAGGATTTAATGTATACCAGTGCCAGCCTGCTCTCTCAAGAGTGATTTCTCTTTGCAATGCTGCTGTTGTGATGAATCATGCATTACTATGATTAGCAGAGAGAGGTACAATTACTGTTTTTTGCAAGGGTGGCTGGTAAAGGATTGCCTGGAGCCCCATGCCTGACAGAGGGGGAAAAAAAAGCATCTTCTCAGGTATGAAGAGGGTGGAGAGATGGGAATTGTTGAATTTACAAAAAAAAAAAAATAATGTTGAAAAGGAGCAAAGGAGAACAGAAGGAGAAAGCTTGTAAGTGAATACTACCAGGAATGGGGCCCTGACTGAATTGGACCTTCCCTCTGTGCAAGTGTGGCTGTTCTCATGCATAAGAAGCCACTGCTGCTTATCAGCAACTACTTATACCAGATGGTACTACCCAAGAATGAATTAAAAAAAAAAAATTACAGAGATACTGAAAAATCATAAGCTATCCTGGATAAGGTTTAATAATTTTATCCAGCAGTAGGAAAGTGTCTGGCAAAACTGATAGGGAGAAACAAACAAATAAAAAAGGCAGAGCAGAAGAGGAAACAATTAAGAGGAGAGCATGAGCCAAGTGCATGGTGGTCCTCCCATGGTCTCCTTTCTTGAGAGGGAGGGCATGCTGCTTCTTAAGCTGCTTAGAGAATGATGCTGAAATGATATTGAAGTCCTAATAGCTTTTGAAATTCAAATTCACAGTGGAAAGGGAAGAAAACTTTCAAATGACACAAAAAGGGAAACAAAACGTTTTCTATTTCTGTAGTGTAAATGACAGTAACCTCTTAATGCCCTTAAAGTCTTTTCCTCCTTTCTCAAAAGCATTCCATTTTTTTTCTTTCTTTGTCAATATACGAATGCTTCCAATGCTTCTGAATTTCTATTAATCTCTGCAGACTAAAAAAAAAAAATCGCTTGTAGAGTGTAATCAATGCAATCTCTTACAGGTGGCAGGGCAGTTTACCTGAAAGGTCCAAACAAAAGCCTAGTGCTCGCACCGTTCAGACCAAGGGCGCACCTGCAGCCCCTGCAGCCCGGTGTCATCAGGCAGGATAAACGTGGCCCAGCCTCGCCCGAACAACGAAGACCCTGAGATCCCGTTGCTCTGAGCGTGAATCCCAGGCTAACAGCGTGGATTGACCTGTGGGTCCCACTTCCCTCCCGTGTGACTGCAGCCCTTAATCGGCTATCATGCTGTCTTCTTCCAGTTAGCTCTGAAACCAGACCTCGTCCTCCCGCCTCGTCCCACCGCGGGGCGCGTCAGTGGCGGGCACGCTCGAGCGGACAGCCCAGGGGCCGCCTCTGGGCCTCACCGCAGCCCCTCGGCCGCTCGACTGCCGCGAGGCACGGCCGGCGGAGGGACCGGTGGTCGCCGGGCCGGAGCCGCGTCCCGCCGCCCTGGGCTGTGCTCCTCTGCTGCCCTCTGCTGCGGGGCCCCGCACGCTTCCCCTCCGCCGCCGCCGAGCGCTGGGCCCGGGGGGGGACGGGGAGAACATCCCGTGGCGGCGGAGGGCGAGCTCCGTCCCTTGCGCCTAAGTTCGGCAGGAGCCGGCCGAAGCGGGGGGAGTGTTATGGATTTTGCGCCTGAAGTTGACTAATTTCGTAGTTAAGACCGTGTATGCCGTTAGAAACTATCTGTGGAACGAGGCTTTGTGCTACGAAAATAAACTGAACAAGCGGCAACTGCAAGCGCTGCGTTATCCTGCGAGGCCTTGAGAAGGAGGGAGAAGAGCTGAGTGCGCGCGGGCCGTTGTCACCGCCCTGGACCCACCGTCTGGAGGGTCCCTGCTGTCGCTACCGTGACCGGGCAGGAGGGGAAGCCGAGACCCACCGCCCGTAACAGCCCAGCCAGGCCACAAGCCTCTGGGCCACAGTTCTTCCGGGCCCCGAGCGCAGCAGGAGCCGCGGGACGACGGCGGCGGCGGCGGCGGCTCAGAGCTGCAGCTCCGCTTCCTCGGTGTCGTGGGGGGGGGGGGGGAGCCCTCACCGCCCTCCCCTGTGCCCGCCCTGTTCCCTACGGGCCCCCAAAGCGGACCGCTCCCACCACAGGCGGGGCCGCGGGGCCCTTGGTGTTCTTTTTAATGCTGGTGTCTGTCACTCTTTGCCACGCGTAGCCGCTCCGTACGCTAGATAATGTTTAATCACGCGGAATTCCTCGGCGGCAGCCTTTCCAGGAGGTTGAAACGCGAGCCTATGGCTGCGCTCCCTTGACTCCCACCAGCGCTCCGCGGCCTCCACAACCGCAGCCTAATGAGGCGGGCATCGCTCAGGTGTCGGAAACGCCCCCGTGGGCCGGCGGGAGCCGCTAATGCCGGGCCCTGCCCCACAGGCGCCGGGGGCAGTTGAAACTCCACACAGCGGCCTGGGGGCCCCGGCCGGGCCCCGCCTCCTCCGCTAGCCCGGCCTCGTCCTCCGCACGGGGGCTGACGGCGCGGCCCCTTAGCCCCGCCCCCCCAGCAGAGGCCGTGGCGGCCGCCGCCGCGCGGCCAATCAGCGAGGGCGGGGCTCTGCCCATGCCCGGCAGCGCCGCCGCTCCTCCCGCCCCGCCTTCCCGCTGCTGTAATCGACCGCCGAGCAACGGATCGCGGTGGCGATCGAGTCTCTCGGCTTGCTCCCCCCCCCCCCCCCCCCCCCCGCCCCCCCCCCACCCCCCCCCACCACCCCCCCCGCCGCGCGCCGCCGCGCCCAGCCGCCGGGGCGCCGCCCGACGTCGCGCCCCGG